>JAQMYK010000039.1:16822508-16836043 GCA_030014345.1 Clarias buthupogon | reverse complement strand
TGTATTCATTATTAATCTTGGTGAAATGATTTTAATCAGGCATCTTGTTGTGGTTGTTTTTATTGTTGCTGTTGTTGTCTTTATTCCCAGACCCCTCTGATAGCTTATAGTATATTGTGTAAAAGTGATGTCTCACTGTTTCCTCTCCTGAAATCCACAGTGCACTGATTTGAAATCATCAAGCAGTCAACACGCTACCTCAGCAGACAGATAAACCCAGAGGGAGAGGATGAATGACTCAACCATGCTGTTGGAAGCTAGAAAAATGGAAGCTTTGAATAGGTAAATAATTCTACACATGCACATCAGCTCCTCTTGTGCTTTTAGAAGGAGTAACTAAAATGAACAGGCTAAAGGAATTCATATGTGCATGCAAAAAAAAAAAATTATTCAACAGGCGATGGGTAAAGTCACTGCTTAAATCCACAAGCTTAATTGCAGCTAACCATTCAAAAACCATTTATGGGAAGCAGAGGACTCTATAACATCTCACTTTGCAATTGCATCTTGTTACATGTCAGATATTTGGAACAGATTTATGATATCCTCCTAACACATTAACATTAAATAAATCCCTAAAGATGTCTTCTGTGACATGCTCTCTAAGCGTCACTCTATTACTGTCTAAGAGACGTAAGTCTCTGACTTATTCATTATAGTACGTCCATCAATTCACAGAACCAACTTCAGTTCACATTGAAGCTCTTCAAACTAATCAGACCCAATTTACGGCATTTGATCATTATAGGTAAATAGCATGTCTTGTCTGAAATGTACAATGAAAGATTTATTATTTAGATTAGTCTGGTAATGAACTTAATTAATAAGGACAAAAGCAGAAATTATTAGTTTGAATAAATAAAGAATTAAATTAATTGAAATGATAGTGTATACTTAATTAACAAATAGCAAGAGAGTAAAGGAGAGGGAAAGAGCAGTGGAAAAGCTCTGAACTAATGTGTAGCAGGAAATTATTGGAAATAATGGAAGCATTATGCCAGTCAAATTATGTGTAGAATATTATAATTTACAATAACAATAGCACTTTTTATAAATGAACATGAGCTTAGTGTCGACCTCTGTAGAATTCGCTAGTTTTTAATCCAGAACATTTTGATCAAATAGGCCTATTTTGTCAGTGGATCCCCTGGGGCCCCAACCTGCCCAGAACCATGACAACCACCGCAGCTGCTCTCTGTGATGGTGGGGATTATTTTTTAAATGCAATTTGGTCATTTGTCGACTGCCACTCACTACCTAGCTCTCCTATCATACCATCCAGGGGGAGGGTAAGGGCCAAACCAGTCACTACATCTTTTTGTATTTTGTATGTTGTTATTAGTCTTTCGGGGTCGCCACGGCGGACTGTCCGATCCACAAAACAAACTTGGCATACTGTATGTTTTACGCTGGATGCCCTTCCTGACACAACCCTCCTATTGGATCTGCGCTTGGGACCAGCATTGCATCCAGCGGCTGGAGTTTGGGTACTGGCTGGGAATCGAACCCGGGCCTTCCTCATGAAAGGCTACCACTGGGTCAACAATGCGCATCTTTTTGTATGTTGTATAATTAGTATCATTTCATTTATTTGTAGCTCCGCCCAAGTGTCAATCTTTGACTTCGGTGCAAGGCCAAACTGATGACCTCTTAAATTAGTTCTTTTCTGTGGGGTTATAAAAGAGTGAGCCTCACATATGGTTAAGGGATGTTTAATGACCGTAGAGGGACTATTACAGATGAATTAGTCCCAAAAAAAAAACAAAAAAAAACATGCAATTTGCTGTGTTGTAAATATAATGACCTATAATAAGAGTGTAGCCTATGATAAGTTCCAGGTGGAAACTAAAGCTACTGTTTAAACTGGTGAATTGTTAGCAAGGAAGCTTCGGTTTTCCCACAACCGTGGCGCACGTGAGAAGCCGCAGGAGAACCAGAAAGCCGCTGGTTGGTTTGTGTGAAGATGAGTGTGAATGCCGAGTAGAAAACAAGTGCCGGGAGATGACGAGACCACCCGAGTGGGTTTTCTTCTTCTTCTTCTTCAGTTTTATGAGACAAAGACAGAGAGGCCTCGGGTTTGGTTTGCAATCACTGTGTCTCCGTCTCGTTTGGGTCATCTGGACAGGCTTTTGAATTCAGGACACCGCCTCTATTGTCGCGCGCGCTCACCATTCTTTGTACCCTCTCCAAGAGCAGACAAGGGGCACTTTAGATACGCCTTAGAACTGACAAGTGACGGCTAATTTGTTATTTATTTATTTATTTTACGTACACGTCGAACGAGTAGCTACACGACTCGACAGAAATAAAAAATAAACTAGACGTTGAAGGGGTCCGGTTTTATCAACCGCGCTGAATTAAACAAAAGCTCCTGTTCCATGTAGCGGCTCCAGGCAGCAGCTTAGCGCCTCCCTGTGTGTGGAGCGAGTGACAGCTGTGTGTGTGTGTGTGTATATGTGTGTGTGTCTTAGTGAAGGAGGCTTCATCTCCCAAATAGGATGAGCAGCCGATTTGGTGCTGGCAGCGCGGATGGTCCGGACCGATTCGCTGTTAGTCGTCTGGAGCGCTCTTTGTTCAGGTTCAGTGTGTCTCCGCGGACTGTTTCCACACCAGACGGATTTCCAATGGATTTTGCCGTGTGAAGACGGAGCGCGTGAACACGGTACGGTAACCGTAGGAAAGGCGACGGGGCTGGAGGGGGACAGAAGTAGCGCAGGTTATTCGATTTGAATCCCGCGCTGCGTGAATTGTGATTTAGGAATCAGACCGGGATTGTGATTTATAAAAGCGTCTAGAAAGCGTCTCATTCGATTAAAAACTTGCTTTGCTGTTAAGTTGGCTTTGTGTGTGTCGGATTAGACACAAGTGCGCTCCTACTGAGAGCCTCATCTGACGTCACTCCTGTAAAACTTCTATGCTGATTGTTTTTTTTGTTGTTTTTTGGTAATAAGTGAATTTTAACAGAATGATCATTCCTCTCATTTAACACCTCGAGCTAGGATGTGTGTGTGTGTAGGGGGTGTTATAACGCTGGAAACACAACACTCAGTGTCTGATTCGGACGTCAGTGCACATATTGCAATTATAGCCCAAGTCTCACTGAATGAACATATAAAGATTTCCACCTACGGTTTAATTATATGTAAGAGACAGCAAGGACACTTAAAGGGGAAAAAAAGGATGTGATGATTATGAATGCGATTATGTCCAAGTTGTTTTGAAAGTAACATGGCATGTCTTTGTTTCTCAAATGAATGGCACTTGTTAATATTCCACCCAAATGCACTGAGTTTTGTATATTTATCATACATGAGAACTGAGTAATGCGCTGACATATACCAGTCTCATATTGTTTTATATATTTTGTTAATCAGTGTTCATTATCGTAGCTCTTTTTATTCTGTACTGTATGTGCAGGCTTTTTCATAAGCTCTTCATCCTACAGGATACTGTACAGTATGTAGATACACTACAGTAAAGAGGCTCTTGAATAGGGACAGGTTTGTTGAACTGAATGATACTTTCACCTTTCAGTATTTTTGCTCGAGACCAAACAAAAGGTTTGGATACAAATATACACAGAGAGTTGGACTCAGATGAAGACTATGAGTTGATTAAATTCGAATTATGCATCGAACACCATGAGGTCTGCCGAAGCTGATCTCATGCGATATTGGTACGAATTTGAATGAGCAAAGTAGAAGCGGTGTGACGTACCACTCATGTGGTAAGTATACTGTAGGTATGACTGCCAACCCTACCCCTAACCATGCGACTTGAAGTTACCTATTTGTGACTGTGAGACCATTTTGGTTTTCATGTGAGCTTCTGTGTTAAAACGGGGCAAGAATGCGGCTAGGTGACCTGGAAGAAATCTTGAAACCCCATCACTTTCGACCCCTTACTCTTGACCCCTAAGGTCAAGTAGGGTGTGACTGTGTCAGCTCTGTCTGAACACGCTTTTCTTTGCACACAACAATACGAAGCATCTGTTTCTAGACAGTGAACAGGATGACCGAAAAGCAGAGACAATCCAAAAGAGTTCAATCTCTCATGATCCTCCATGCCTCATTGCTCTCTTATGACATTAATGGTACTTGTTAAGTCTGCTGTCTGCTGTTCCTCTGATGAAAAATGTCCCTTGGACTATACCGATATTCTACGATTACTTTATAATTCATATGACTTCAAGTGGACTTCGATCTTTTTGTGGATGGTTTTGATTCACAGATACACTTATATTTCCTAGGTGAGTTGTACATATATACAGTAATAATCTCAGCGCCTTCTGTTGTTGGAAAGACATCTGTATCTGTTCTGTCATGAATAAGAGACGCTGATACAGAACCTTGGCTGAGATTAGTCCATATGCACAGATCATCAGTACGGAAGGGGGCAGTATATAGTGACATACAGTTTTTACCTATTTATAAATACACAGTTGAATGTTTGAGGAGGGATGTTTTGAGAATCTTTAATTGCAGACATTAGATTGAGTGGTTTATGTTCCATCCCTGCATTTGTGCTTGCTGCTGAGTGTGTATTTGGTTGCCGCACAGCACTTCACAATCTGTAATATTGATCTGGTTGGGGGCCTGGAATCAATTTTTGGGGGAGAAAAGCAGGTTCTTGGTCATAACCTGCAGTGATGATGCATCCCACCTATCAGCTTGCCAGATGGCATTCAGCATTGCCACCTACCAACATGGTTATCCTGCAAGTATGAAAAGGGCGTACTGTGTGAGCGGAGAATCTTATGATGCTCTGTGAGCATGCAATACATGTGACCAGGCTGTGTGCTTCAAAAGGTTGAAAAAGGGTGTGTTGTAAGGGACAGTTATAGGCACGAGAGTGAAATTTATATATGAAGGGATTTTAAATATTCATCTGAAAAAAAAACATTAAAGATTTAAATAGACAGAATGCAGACATTTTTAAAAAACATTTTAAAAAGCATAAGAATAATACATTATGATTTGTGTATGTTCTTTTTTACCTATAATTAACAGCATTTTCTTTTAATTTGTGGTTTTAAATGTCAGCAATCTGCTTTTTTAATTGATCCAATTCTCCAGGAAATGCTGCAAGGAGTATAAAAATATATTTTTTTACAAGCAGCAACACACTGGGAGGCATTTGGTCTTCACACCCCAACAATGGCAGTAAAGGCTCCATTGTGTGTGACTGATGTGGATTTGTCACACCGGTAGGCTTGAATCACTTGTGGTGTGTGGTATGTTTAGATTTTCATTGTCAAAAACAGGTAAATTTTCTCAGCTTGAATAATTGATATGGGTTTATGATTTCAGTTCAATCACAATTCTCTCTATCGATCTGTCGCATGACGGTGGACTTCATGTCATTTCCAGGATCATGTATTATGAATGAACAGGCATGGTTGGAAGAGTAGGGTGGAGTTGGATTATAATTGGGGCAGTTTCAGACCATGTTATATATTGCCTAGGCAAGGTTACTGATATTTTTTAGTATAAATATCAATACTTATATACTAATACTAATTAATGTTCAAATTCCTTTTATTGCCCATATATTTTTTTATTTTGTGCCTACAGGGAGAATAACGATGACGAGATCAGAAGTAATTATTTGTTTTTTGCCATGCTCTCAATACTTACTCTCATATTGACATCTTAATATTATTATAGCATCATTATGTCATACCAGGCCACTCACTATATTTCTGCCTATAGATTCTTTTGGACTTGGTAATTCTTGTGGCTGATTAATGTCAATGCTGATATTGCGCTTGAAATAGAGCCGTCTTGAACAAAGAAGCTAAAACAAGATCCAAAGACATTTTTAAAATTATGACACATTATTGACTCTCAGTGTCTTTAATTTACTTTTTGGATTTATGATTTTACGTTTTGTGTCCAGGTTATTGTTCTTAGTCTTTTCTTCATAACTACCTAATATATATTACAATATTTTCTTTTTCTTTTTTTCATGCCGTTGTTTCCACAGTGGTGTCACATAGCTGACATTTATTATTTGATTGGCCTTTTACCTGGTGTGCACTTCTGAAAAAATGATTGCTTCTTCTATGGAAGTGAAAGTGTATTTTCCTCTCTCAATACGTACACGTTCGCGATCACATAAACACTGTATAAACGGTAAGGACTGATTTATTACCGCTCAGTTTTCTTGTTTACTTGTTTCACACTGTACTGAGGTTAAACACAGCCATGGATAACTGATAGCATCAGGTTTTGTTTTTATTCTCTTGTTTGTACTGGATGCCATGCCAGGATTGATTAGATGCTGTTGCTTATGCAAGAGCATGTGGCATTTTTCGAGATTTTCACTGGTGATCTGTGGTTGCGCGTTCCACTAGGTTTTCGCATGCCGTGGTGGAGTGTGACGCCGAGGACAGCATGTACATCTGTCCCGTCCCCAGACCCAGCGTGACTGGCACGGCTTTGCTCATCTATTAATCATGGAGAGCGCCTTCTTATTCCGTTGCCATAGTTTCAGGGCCTGAGACGGCGCCGGGGCTGGAGGGGAGATGGCAGGGGCCAGCGATTCCAAACAGCCTCTCAAGGAAAGAGTATGCTTAAAGGGGGCCACTATGGCCTGTGCTGGCACTGTGCAGAGACTTATTGTGCATGCATGCCACAGATGGGCTGAATGAAATATTAGGGATGTGACAGCAAAGACACATAGAGGGTGCTCATTTTTTAAATCACACTGAGGCCATTTGGATTGAAGATGGGTATAAAGGTGTTGATATGTGCAAATGAAACTGCTTTCCAGAAATCAGATAGGAGAACAATGATACCATTAGTTGAGATGATAGTGGTATATTGAGAAGCTCCATCTTAGAGTCTGACACAAATGCACGGCATTAACTGGTAGGATTGGCTGATTGTCTGGGACATTTTTGTTAAGGAGTTTATTCTATAGCAGAGAGAAAATAAAAATGCTTCACTGGAGCTGATAGGCTTTTTTAAATCTCACTGACAGGGTGATGAGGCTTATGGTGCCTTTTGTGAATGCATGATGTGCCTAACATTTCAGAGATGTGTTGAACTGAGCTTGCTGATTAGACATGAGAGCTTGAAGTAAATAGTAAATAATTAAAGCTGTACAGTGCAACATCTGGAGCTGAGCATGCACCGATTTTTTCACTGGATAAGGTTGTCATAAATAGTCCTAGACATTGTTTATACCCTGTATGATGCACTCTTTTCAACCGAATTCCTGCTATACGCTACGTCAGTTTGCGATTCTCAAATTCAAAAGTACACTGAGTTGCTAATTATGGCATAAATGCTTTGGTTGTAATCTCGGAGTGTTCTCGTCTTGTTTTCATGGTCATGCCATCACTATAACTCCTCATCATGTTGCTTTTCTAGCCAGTATTTTAGGGCATAGAACAAGCAGAGACAGAAGCACTGTAATCATGAGGCCTTCTCCTGTGCCTTTCATGTGGCTTTCGTTCTGAATAAAGAACCTTGTCATTGTCAGGACCGTTGGGCTGCACTCCAAGCCAGCATGCTTTCCACTCTGCTTCTCATATCTATGACCTTTCTTGGATGGGCCACCCATAGCAGTAACAAAATAAGGGCTGCAGTGTTTTTTTTTCCTTGGGCTTTTGGAAATTTCCTGGTGGTACTGAAGTTCTACAGTTAGGTTACATCACCCTCTGCTTTCAGCAGGTGGTGTTGGAGGGAACGATGTGACTCTTGGAGGATTGTCAGTTTTTTTGAGGTATTGCATCACATTAAAGGACATCTGCTGTAACTGTTCAACAGACTGGGTCTAATATCTATGTTTGCATATAATACTTCTCAACTATCAGACTACTTACACTAGTTGCCACCACGATGTTTATTGCAAACGAATGACTTTTGTCAGATGAGATACTGTACATAAATCACCTGGAGTAACCTTCAGGATTGCTAGAGATTCATTCCGGGTGATTGCTTTAAAGCTTTACTTTTAAGGTATTCCAGATTTTCTCGGAGCTGGCTAACTGAGCACGTGCTAAAATCAGCCCTGGGGAGGTTTTAACTTTCTGTGCCTCGTCGGAGAAAGTTTAACAATAAAGGCTCTTTGTGTACATTTATTACATATCTAATGAACAAATTGCAGCCATGTGGCGTCGTGTGCCTGGTAACATAAGCGTAACCACAAGGCCTCCAGTGTTGAGAAACGAGACAGGCACGCTTATCATCACTCTCAGAGGACCTGCTCAACAGCCCCGACATTGTTTCCTTCCTTCGCCGCAACAGGAACAGCACGTGAAAAATCAGGAGTAGATCTAAAACAAGCTGAACTTTGTTGAACATTTTTATGTCTATTTTTCTTTTCCTTTTATTTAATAATCTTGGGGGTCTGTCTTTGCGTAAAGAGTCCAGTGTATAAATACTACTTATGATGAATGACAGCCAGAGCAAATATACATAGTTTTTCTTTCAGATGTACCAAAGGGAAGGATGTTTGAGGTCTAATTGGATTTGCTGGGCACGGTCTATGGAAATAAATTGTCACCACTCCTGAATTAAACATTGAGCAGTGTTATTTGGATAGCTGGTGTCTTGTTTGTTTTGTGTAAATGAATATGTTATTTGGAGGATTCTGCTTGCTTCATACCATTCATAACACTCAGACTGTTTGGCCAAGCCGACAATTCAGACACACTCGTCTTCTTTTCAGTGGCATCGCTGATAGCAGAAGCAAGAAACAGCTCCTCCGTCTTAAGTTTCCCTAGGCTTGTTTCGACTGCAGGATAGCATATATCAGCTAATGCAAGGTAACTGGATAGAGACAAATGAAATGCTATCCAGATGCATTGCTCCTGTGTAACAACTGACCTATATAACAGAGTGTGAGATATCCAGGTGTATTACCGCCAGAGCATTTCCTCCCTGTCTCACTTTGATCTTCGTAGCTCGAGGCCGAATGGATTTTATAGCCCTGTCCTTGTCCAGAGCTTGCTTCATGTTCAAATGACCAAGTGCATATCTAAAACAAACATTGTATGCCGTGTTTAAATCAGTAAAATGGAAAAATCTGTAAAAAAGTCGGCGCCATGGAGCAGCCTCGTCTTCTTGACGTCATCCAGAGTCTTTGCCGAGTTAATCGCGAGTTGCGAAAGAAAAATTCTTTAATCATGCGAACAGTTTTTGCTGCGTGAAGCTTTTATACAGTAGCGTTCCCATGTTATATGACACTTCTTTGTCATAATAGCGCCTTTATCTTGTCAGCTTTCCCGCATGTCATATTTTCATTACGATGCTGTTTTCTGACCATCAAACAAATTTGTCACGAAAACACGAGCATGAGTACGAGCTCTATTATGTGACTTCATTCAAATCAGGAGGGAAAATGCACAGCACCCCATTAGAGTGGATTGATGTCTCACCAGGAGAGATTTTATTGCTAGTTTGACAGTGCAGTGTGAGTGAAATTAGGCATGAAGCTGCACTACTTTATTACTTATGTCTGATCTGTCAGGCTTCACTGACGGTTGTAGCCGTGTCTTTACCTGCATAACGGCCACGGCTTTTCCTTAATGAGTTGTATTTGTCTTCACAATAAAACTCCATCCTATTAGTAGGCTGTAACTCTGCGTAGCTTCACTGTCCTGTCTCTCTGACTGCACAGGCTGAAGGAGACTCTGTGGCTTGGCAGTATTGATCTTCTGTAGCTGACTATGAAGATTTCTTTTTTATGTTTTAAATAGCCATTGGTGATGGTTATTTATTCACACAGATGCATTGTATTACATTTTGGAGGTTATTGAGTGTGAAATGAGATTCTGATCAATGAAACCATTAATACTTTGTTTGTCCTGCTTTGTTTTCTTTTAATAGCTCATTTCTCACTTGGTTTTAACAGAAATGACCAGGAAGTTTATTCTGCAAAATGGCCACCATAAGCAAATAGAGTGCATTATATATGTATGTATTTATATATGTATGTGTGTGTGTGTGTATATATATATATATATATATATATACACAGTATGCATATTAAACAGGGGGCACCGACTGCAGAAGGCGGTTTTAATACTGACCTAGCAAAATATTTTTGCAAACATAAATAAATACATAATAAAAGCATGGGGAAAATAAAGAGCTCTTGTTCAGCAATTCTTGATTTCAGACCACGACTATAGTGGCTTCTGTACCAGGTTCTCTGTTACAGCAAATCGCATGCATGTTTATGTAAATTATTTCACTGACGAAAGCGAAATTTCTCATCAGACGAGAGACTAGCTACTGGGTAGAGACATAAGCGGGGGAAGCGGGGAGTTTTCATAGACGTTCTTAGGTTTTTCATTCTGTTTACCCTCTCTGGTCTGATTAGGGAACTCATGATATGCCTTGTTTAAAGTAGACGACAAAAACAGGAGCCTGTGCAACGAATTCAAAACACATGTATGGTGAGTCTGTGCTTCTGCTCAGAATTGGAAATCTGAAGCATCACTATGAAACAAAACATAGCCATTTCAAATGATCTTAGAAGCATACATTGATCACTAACGGTCAAGCATTAAAAGGTAACTGTTGCCATTAGTCATCTTATTCATTTAAGCTAAGAATTGGACATAATATCAACCTATAATAAACTTCATTGCATACCCCTGTTTTAGAGCTTGGACTTTTCATTATCTTGGACATAATCTTTTCATATCAGCGACATAATGCTTTAGAAAGCCCACGGTGCTAGAAACTTAAGGCACACACACACACACTCACACAATAGCCGGACAGCTGCATGACTTGACTTTACTTGCATGCCATGCTGGGTGGGATGTGGCATCAGTTGCCAGTCTGGCATCTTAATGCTGCTTCAACAGATCGTATGACGCCTGAGCACGTGTGAAAGGTCCAGTGTCCCTTTGGACCATTTGGTGTCTGATTCAGGAACCTTGGGCCGATCAGATTTCTTGGGTTTTTCTGGTCAGGTGTTGTGGTAGAGACCTAATGAGTATCTTTAAAGGTTTGGCATACTGCAAGTCTGAAATACCAAAGGTTATGAGGATTGAAAAAAAAAAACATTCTTAAGAACTAAATGAATATTTTAATTTAAATGTAATACATCATTAGTGTTACCATTGTTATACCAGATATGGTGATGTACTGTATATAAAACTGACATTAGATTATATTGTGAATGCTACCTACAAACTTATTTGCAGGTACTTTCCAACTGTCACGTTGTAGTGTAATCATTATTCGGTTTAGTCTCTGTAGAGCTTGATTTTTGAAGCGCTACTGTGAATAACATGAAGAAGATGAGTCAGAGGAAGCATCTCTAAACGCTTCATAGTCCTGAGTGAGATGGACTTTTAATAGCATTCCTTCAAAAGAACAAACTACTGAATGCAGTAACTCAAGCGAGCAGCCACGAAACATCCCATATCTGTGTTGTAGAGATGGCGCTGCTGTATTTTTCTTCTCCGTATGGAATTTCAGCGGAAGGCGATTGAATGAGATCCATCACACATTCCCAAACCCCCATATTAATAAAGCCGAGAATGAAGCAGTGTTTTAAAAAGTCGGGAGAAAGGGATTTTCATCCTGCCAGTGGGAACAAGACACAGTTTCTTTGGCGTGAAAAGAGTGACAGAGTCCTCTGACATTGTGAAACCGAGGCCCCGCGGTCTGCACACTGGCTATGAGCAAAGAGTTTACTGTACTTTTCAGGCTAATGTGGGCTGAATGAAGGCCGCCTGAGACCGGGGAGGCCCGGCAAGTTTGTAAAACATTCAGCGGTTTTCATATGGTAATTGTTCCTGAACTCTACTTCTAGATGCTTTTAATGAAAGTAGTCATTCAATGCTCGGTCCCCCCCACCTCATATGGAATGTGACAGGGTGTAGTATTTAGGTGACTTAATTGACCCTGTAAAGAAAGAGTAAAGAAGAGAGAAAGAGGAGCGAGGAGGGCTTTTTATAGTGAGAGACTGTCCGCTTTGCTGCCATGTCCAGTTAATATAAAAGGCATTGGCTAACACTAATTCATTTCGAACTGCTCTTTTTTGTTTAATGGACGGCAAGTTAAAAAATAATTACTTTGCAACGAATTATTGTCAACAAGAAAAAAGGAAAAACCAATAAGTCGAAGGGAAAAATGTAAGCACAATACAGTTCTTAATGGGTTTAAGATTTATGTGATTAGATCGTGGTAATCTAGATTGATGAATTGAGTCGAAATGAATGGCATCAGTTGGTAAAGAGCATGAGGTTGTATGACCTCCAGGATTTCCAGAGCAGGTAGTTATTTAGCTGGCCAGTTAGTTTACAGTTATTATAGCTATTTGACCATGTGCTTTGTTTGAATGAGTTTAATCTAATCATCAAGAACTAAAAAACAAGCAGGTCAATCAGTAATGACAGAATGAGACACCTTGTGTGTCCTGTAAGTGGAAAGTCCAGGCATAGAAAGCTCTTTTTGGTCTACACTAAATGTGTGAATTTACTGTAGAGTTAAAGACGTCCCTGCTTGCAAAGGTTTTGAGAACACCCGTGCTTGGCAACATCTCATTTGCTAATGTCAGATTAGATGTGTGTATATGTTAAAGCCGAGGTGCCTGGGAGTCACAGGACATAAAGAGGTCTAGTCACGTCAGAAGAAGCAGCTTAATCATTATCAAGACCTTCATGAACCTTGCTGATTAAAACATTTCCTGTTATTTGGACTACAAGTCAGTCTCGTTGGTTTTTCGGGGACTGGCTTCCTTTCCTCTGCTAACTTGGAGTGATTAATCTCTGTCAACAGCACTAAAGTTGAAGACCAAACAGTCTCTGACAGTGAGGGGGACAACTGCATGTCATATGGCACGCCGTCTGCATGCTTCATTTTGTGACACCTGCAAATTCCATATTAGAATCGACTGTGTGAATCCAAGATCCACTTAGTGCTTTTTTTTTTATTGCTATCTTTATTATGTAACGGCATGGTAGGCTGCTTTCCTGTATCATATGCAAATAATAATAATGATAATAATTACCCAAGAGACCTTTTCAGGCTTTGAGACAGTAACCTCTAAATATTTACCTTCATTCAGGTTCACCTCACATAAGAAAACAAAATGAGCAAGCAGTTAAAAGTGCAGAAAGATCTAGTTTAGTATACAATGATGTGTGCATGTGTGCTAGATCCCTTTTGTCTTTATTATAAAACTGTAGGATAAAGTGGGATTAACACTGTTTTAGGATTTGCAAAACATGCACTTGTCAGGTGGAAGCTGTGGGTGTAGGTGGAAAGCAGTATGTTCACAAGTTTGCATGAATTACACTAAACCTAGTAAAAGAATTTTAGATATGTATGTAGTGTTAGCCAAATGAGGGCCAGTTTTCTTATTGAATTGAAAAAAAAAACTTCCAGGAAATTAACTTCAAAGTGGCATTTGTTCAAAAGGACAAAAGTGAAAAGAGCATCCACTTGAATCCAGCCTATGATGCCTAATAAATAACTTTTTTCCCCCTTGCAATCAATGCAGTGCACAGAATAATTTGCCAATATTAAAAACCTAAAAATAACTAGACAGTGCTATTCCCC
>JAQMYK010000039.1:16789517-16801442 GCA_030014345.1 Clarias buthupogon | reverse complement strand
TATGACATACATTTTGACCATCCCATTACTGACTTAGTCCTCCTTTGCTGGTACAATAAATTCTGCTCTTCTGTGGAAGCTTTCCACTAGATTTTAAAGCTTGGTTGAGGGGATTTGAGGGCTTATCCAGAAGTGAGGTCAGGCAGTGATGTCGAGTGAAAAGGCATGTGGCTCAGTCTGTGTTTCAGTTCATTCCGAAGGTGCTCAGTGAGGTTGAGGTTAGAGCTCTGTGCAGGCAACTCAAGTTCTTTCCCAACCAACCTTGGCAAACCATGGCTTGCTTTGTGCACAGGGTCATTGTATAGCTGAAGCAGGATTGGACATTTTAGAACAAGTGAAGGGTAATTGTACCGTAATGTTACAGCATACAAAAACATGCGTGCTTCCAATTTTGTGGAAATGGTTCCACATGAATCATGGTTGTGATAGTCAGGTGTCCACAAGTTTTTGATTCATGGAACTTGTTTTTTTTTGGCTTGGAGCCTTATACAGTCTAGTGTCTATACAGGTTACCTTTTCACATTTATTTTAGCCATAGATGAAGCATCAACAAAGACGTTTTCCTCTACCATATTAATTCAGATATATCACTTTTTCTGCAGTGAGTAAAGTGCAATACAGTATGTGGCACAACATAAAAGTCCTATCCTTTCAAAACAAGACTGAATTCCTTTTGCCAGGAACTACAATCTGCTCAGAGATTTCCCAACCGCGGGGGCATTTTGCCCTCACTGGGTTCTGTGACAGCAGAGTCAGAAGGTGCATGTGTGTGTGTCGACCTTGGCCACTCTTTTACCTTTCCATCCTCGCAGCGTGATGACTCTGAAGAAGCGGCCTCTGTTTCAGGTCCAGACTCAGCCCACATTAATCAGCACCTCTCAGAGAGCGAGAGAAAGAGAGTCAAGGAGGTACAGATGCACTGTACAAATGTTCGACTGACAGAGCGACAGCTCTGCTCCGTGTACACACACGCCTCTCAGTCCCAAGGGCCCATCTGTAGCCCACTCAACACTTGCGCGCCCTGGGATCACTCAGACACATACCTCGGACTCGAACAGCCGAGCAGTTCTTTGTGTATTATTCCCTGCCTCAGCTTTCTGATATGCAGGTGGTGTGGATTATGTCACCTGTTCCTAGATGGTGCTGCAGGGAAAGGGGGGTGAGGTGATGTCCCTCACCGTGTAATTACTGACAGCGTACAGAAAAACTTCCCATAACCATTTCAAAGAGGGGCCCTGCCTAGTGCATTACGGAAACCCTAAGTCCATATGTGACTGATGGGTCTTTTGGGTGTAATGTGATACCCCTCCTACTGTTGACTACTGAATCGTCTGTGGCTGTGCTCGGATTCCTGGCAAAAGTCGATGCTTTGATGGAATTAATGAATATATCCGTCAAAGTCCTTCTTAAAGGGAACGCTACAGGAAGTCAGAGTAGAGGAACCAATCTGTCAGGGCCTTTTTATGACTCGTCTGGTCCATAAGAAAAGGGGCTCACCTCATGTCATATAGCAGGAAAAGCTTAGAAGCTCAATGGACAGGCTTACCACTTCAATACTCACAAGTGTGAAAAGAGATGCTGTTTAGGTATTATAGATAGTATAGATTAATGAGGCTTTCTAATTCATATTTCTTATTCCAGCAGTTTGGTTTAACACATTTTTTAGGAAATGTTAATTGGGCTCATGGTGTTAGCGTCTGATATTTCATATTCTCCAGCAGAAATCTGAAATGTGCCTAGACTTTGGCGTGACCTTTTTCACTCGGTAGATAATAGCTTTTTCCACTAAGAGAAAATAGAAAAACGAAATGACCTCCTTGGAAGCCAAAAAGGGTGGCGTAAGCAGTTAAACTTTTTGGCAAGCTCCATCCATTGTTAAGACCAAGAAAGGCTGTTAAAAATAACTCCTTGAGACAATACTGTAAGTTACTCCGGATTTACATCTCTTGATGCTATTTAATAATGATTTATTATAATTTTTTTGTCCTATCAGTTTTTATTTCCTGACATTCCTTATGTTTATTTTGTGTGCAATACTGCTTTTGGAACTGAACAGAATGGCATTGTTGTACAGAGTTAAGGGACTCCTTTGCTGTTCCCTTGAGTGTAGTTGACCTTTACCCTTTGGCTTTTTTCTCTAGACGGACACGCTGGATGCGCTCGGGGAGGAGATTAGTGGAATGGCCCGGTGCCCGTATGATGCCAAGCACGCCAACGTTGCCCTGTTTGCTGGTGAGCCATCTGATGAACTATTTTCATACCAACACTTTTAAAACACTTGCTAATTTGCTCATTATGAAAGATTTTACTTGGATCATTTTATCTCTAGGCTGTTCATTATTAGATGGCCTATAAAAAGGCATGTGAGGGATACAGGGAACTCCGAGGCGGGCTGAGCTGGTGGCAGGCATTCTGCGACAGATGCTCTCTGTTTCGGGGAAGAGCATGTTGCTTGGCAAGATTGTGCCTGTGGTCAGTTTGGAAACACATGAAACTATTGTGGTATTCGAAAAAAAAAATAATCCAGAGTCTTCCCTGAAATATGGGGGTTAAAAATAACTCGCAAGATGGAAACCCCAGATGATTCATCTCTTCATTAGTGGCTTGAAAACGCCGTCCAATATGAGGTCTGCTAAAGTGATTCATGTAATTGTCATAGTTACACTAATTACATTATTGCCTTCATATTTGTTTTGCCAATGAAGAGCAAACATTTGACTATGAGTCATTAACCTTTAATACATTGCAAGCCTCATCTCTGGTAATGGTGCCTTGGTTTTTGGGCTTTCTCTGGGCTGGTGTTGTTGTATGCTGGTGTAGTTAGGCATTTCACAGACTGGAATCTTTTTCGCATGTGTTTTGAGGCTTCGCATGGTGTTTGTTTTGTAGATGGAAAGTTGTACTCTGCGACGGTGACCGATTTCCTGGCCATCGATGCCGTTATTTATCGTAGCCTGGGAGACCAGCCGACCCTGCGCACCGTGAAGCATGATTCCAAATGGCTGAAAGGTGAGTTAACCTTAGGTTATTGTGTGGATTACGTTTTCATATGGAGAAAGCACATCTCTAGATCGTACCTAGAACGTGCCAGGTTGAAGAACGTTTTCTTTTGCCTTGCTGAGATAAAGCACTTGTACTACTAGTATTCTTGTTTGATTCCTTAATATAGTCTTTTACTATAGTATAATAAGACCGTGATATATAGTATAGTTATAGTACTATTTCAGGAAGAGTTGGTTGAATGTAAAGAAGAGCCCTGACTATATGTGTGTCATGTGTTTGTGTGTATCTCTAATTTTGCAGAGCCCTACTTTGTTCAAGCAGTGGATTACATGGACTTCATTTATTTTTTCTTTCGAGAAATCGCTATGGAATACAACAGCATGGGAAAGGTACAGAACCCGACTTGTGACGTGGGTTTCGATTATAAAAGAAAAAAACCTAACCTTAATGTCTATCCTTTCCTCCTTGAGCACCGCACGCAAAAAAATCAAAGGTCTTCTGAGGAAGAAAACAGGAAGCGTGGTGCGTCTCAGATAATGGAGATGGTTCTCAGGAAGGGTCAGCCATTTTCGAAATAGGAAAACACGCTCAGGATGGAGGACCTAAAAATAAACAAGAGCGCCATAGACATTGTTCGAATTGTTGGAAGTCTGAAAATAGTTTCCTATTTCAGCCGGAGCACCTGTTGCGTGTTGCACCCTACGTCAAGAAGTCAGGAATTCATTTCCTTCATTTAATTAACCTTGTTTGACCCTGTTTATGAAAGAAATTCTTTCTTTATGGCATTTCACATGGCGCTGTTTGCATGCGCAGTGCTCTGTGGCTGATGGGTAATTGTAGTGTTAGAACCATCTGTGAATGAAGCGCTCTGCTCTTACAGTATGAATGCGTTTGAAAGAGTTCTCTAATTATACTCGCCTGCTCTAGTAGCGCAACGCCTATCGCCACCAATCTCAAACTCACTCACAGGTGCTAAAATTATTTATATGAATAATTCCGAGGCCATTCATGGAATATTTTTATATACAATTAAGCACTTTGGATAAGGTTTAATTGAGTTTTTATCATGTTCAGAGGGTGAAATGAGAGAACTCGTATAGGTGCTGGATGAGGACAAGAGTTTAGCAATAAAAATGTATTAAGCATTCTTATTGGAATATTAATAGGAAGTCTGAACCTAATCTTTATAATTTTTATTGTGATACAGTACATACATGATTCAGACTTACTAGGCACTGGAAATCCAATCACGTCAATATTAAATATTATTATATTATAAATATGAATCATATGATGTTGTTTGTTGTTTTTCTTCAATTCACTAATGAATTAATTTTCTGCTCGGAAATAATTGGACTTGGAGGCTTGATCAGTGTGTATGATGCTGTTTATTCCAGGTGGTCTTCCCACGAGTGGCCCGTGTGTGTAAGAACGACCGCGGCGGCTCACAGCGTGTACTGGAGAAACAGTGGACGTCGTTCCTGAAAGCTCGCCTCAACTGTTCCATCCCGGGAGATTCGCACTTCTACTTCAACATCCTGCAGGCTGTCACTGACGTCATCCGCATCAACGGCCGTGATGTTGTCATGGCCACCTTCTCCACACCATTTAACAGGTATGTAAGCTTTTTTTTTTTTATCTATTCAGAAGCAAATCTAATCCATTGGGAATGTTTCTCAGTTGATCCACTAGTAATGAATAGAAAAACAGACTTGGCAGATAATTTCTTTATCTAAATTGGAATCACAGAACTGGCATAAGGCTCATAGTATTTGACAATTCCCATGTTGTGGCAGTTTGTGGCAGAGCGATGGAGCTTGTGTAATGGGCCAGACAACTACAAAATTTCAATAAGGGTTTCAGTAAGGACCATATTTAAAGTTAATCCAAGCGTAGAGAATGAACTGCTATTGACTGGAAGTTCCAGCCATACAGCGGGGACGCATTAGTCATTGTTTCTGGGCAACTGCTTCGACAATGTGCCGGTTCATATTTCGGATTTATTGCTCAGATTTACAGTTTTGGCCACAGAGGTTAACAGAATCCCATCTCTGTAATTAGCACAATTCTATCCTTGTGTGCTCTGTATTCCGCTTAAACTGCCTAGTCGATGAGACAAACGAGGTGGCATGATTCAGAGTTTTGTTATGTACACAGTAGCGGGTATCCGCAGGCGAATTACTGCATGTCTCTCGTCTCCTCTTTAGCATTCCAGGCTCGGCCGTGTGCGCCTACGACATGGCGGACATCGCCACAGCTTTCACCGGCCGCTTCAAAGAGCAGAAGTCGCCAGAGTCAACCTGGACACCCGTACCTGAAGAGAAAGTCCCTAAGCCCAGGTACTCACTGGTATTCTTTCCTGGTTTGTTTTCTAACACTTGGAAACTTCCCCAAAGCATGTGGGAAGGTCCTCATTTCCAGCGAATAGACAGCGGTGCCTTGAACAACAATGCCATTGTGCTCTTTCATCACACATGATGTTTGGGGTTCTGTGATATGGCGCCAACTGCAGTCATGAATATTTACAATTGACTTAGGGAGATATTATGTAGGTCTTATAAATAAATTATGGTCACACTGGGCAATTCCCTTTGAATAACATTGTTATCATGCCATGAGAAGAAAGTCAAAGACAAAAAAAAAAAAGAGAGAGAGATGTGCATTTCAGCAAATGAGGCATCAGCTCATTTTCCAGATGGCTGACTAATTTTCCAAAAGCACCAGCCGTCCTGGTCAATCTTTGTCCTCTGTCCCTCTAATTATCACGCCAAGAGCGAGCTGTATTTGCCCTGAAATAGTGTTTTACAAGAAGGAAAGATGTGGGGAAGACATTCGAGAGCTTCTTCTAGCATCCATATGGTGTGTCACCGTGTCGAACGCAACAGGAGTGTCGCTGGTGCTGATTAGCATCAAAGTATGTGTTTGTGGGAAACAAGGTCAGGTGTTAATGAGCACAAAAGCACTTACTCTTCTTTTGTGTCATTCTTATTTTATCATTACATGCCGCAAGGGTTGCTAACAGATGCTTCATTTGTTGTTAATGTCTTCAAAGCTCGAGCGTGTTTAAAGAACACTGATTCGAATCTAATCGTTTACCACACATATATGTTTAACCAAAGATAAGGGGTGTATACAGTACAATGAACAGAAGTGTATCTATGACTTGTTTCCTGATCTATGACTTTCTCTTCTACTGTCTGTAGGCCGGGCTGCTGTGCCGGAACCACGTCAGCGGAGAAGTACAAGGTGTCCAATGAGTTTCCAGACGACACCCTAAACTTCATCAAGATGCACCCGTTGATGGATGAGGCCGTACCATCCATCGCCAACCGGCCCTGGTTTCTCAAGACAATGGTTCGGTAAGCAATCAGATCAGTCTCCATGTGCTAATGAGGACTAGTCGTCGTTTTCTAGCACACATGTATCTTTAATAGCACACTCAGGACTGCAGAGCCGAGAGCAGATAAGCAAGGCTTATAAGAAGGGATTTAGAAATAGTTTACTGTCCTGTAGCCTGAAATCCCATTCCATCATGGCGCTTCCCTAATGATATGTGTGAATTAATGGTTTCTATTCAGCATGGAAATTGTTTCTCAATTGACCAGTGGATCTGGGCATTTGCAATGCAGAACGATGGTCAGGTCGAATTCAGGCTCAAATGGATTAATGTAGTATTTAGAGCCGGGGTTGGAATTTCTGCTTCAGCTGCAGGAAGTGAGTGAGAAACTCAATCCAGAATAAGATTCTATCTCCTCTCTAGCCCGAAGGGAAGACATTTAAATTCATGCGTTTCTTTCTCAGCAAATTAGTGAAAAAGGATGTTCTCGCTAGATAGGATTCTCTCTGCTCAGGAATGATGATTTGACACTGGGTTAATGACCATTTAGATGAATTTAATCAATAAGGAGTTTGCAATCTTGTGAACATAGTGGCCTTGCACCTCCAGGGTCCGGGTTCGATTACCGCCTCGGGTCTGTGTAGGAGTTTGCGTTGTCTCCTTGCTGGTTGGGTTTCCTCTGGGTCCAAAGACATGCAGAGTAGGTGTTAGTAGTATAAGTAGTATAGATGATATGTAAGACTGGTATATATCTTTGTGAATAATGCCGCACTATAGCAGCAATCTGACGCAGCTGCTATACTGCCCCAGTTCAATCCTGAGCCCAGGTTCCTGTCGGCACAGGGTTTGGACCAGTTCTCCAAGTGTGTGCCTGGGTTCACCCCTGGATTTCCAGTTTCTTCCCAAAACGCATTCCAGGAGGTCAACTAGTGACTTTAAATTGCCTTTAGATGTAAAAGAGTGTGAATGGTGTTGTGAGATGGATGGCATCCCACAACTAGGGTGTAGTTCAATGTTGTACCGAGCGGTGCCAAGATCCATTGTGACCCTGACCAGGATAAAAGAGCTACTGATGAATGTGAATAAATAGATAGATGCTGCACTATTGATAAATCAATCTGGGATTCTCAAAAAATTTCTATCCCTCCCTCTTTATGAATCTTGATCTTGTATATATGACAGAAGATGCCATGATCATTTATTTTTCTTAATTAAAAAAAAAATAATTCACCAGCTTTAATTACCTTAAAATTGGATAGCAGTTTGAAGATTATACACATATTTGAATTAATGTGGAGGTCAGCACGGCAATTGGAGCAGCAGACACTAGACAACAGTTTCATTTCTGTAGTAGGAATACAGTAGAGCTGAATGTTATTAAGTCAAAGAATTACTGAGCGATTTCATTATCTCAATTCTGCTGCATTACATATTTTTCTCCCTTTCTTGTTTTTTTTTCTCTGTTCACTCTCCCAGCTATCGGTTCACTCGCATCGCAGTGGATAATGCCGCCGGGCCCTATCGCAACTACACCGTTGTTTTCCTGGGCTCTGAGAGGGGCATCATCCTTAAGTTCCTGGCTAAAATAAACAATGGCTTTCTGAACGACAGCCTCTTCCTGGAGGAGCTAAGCATCTACAACCCGGAGAAGTATGTATTCCATTAGAAACTCACCACCAGCCTGCAGATCATTTAAAACTGATCTCTCGGGTTACAACCCCTCGAATGTGGTGAGCAAAATTAAAGGGAGCAGAGTGGAACTTTTGCAGCTGGGCCATTGCCGCGAAGCCATGCTGAACGTATGGCAGATGATTAAAGAATTCAGAGAGGTTGAAAAGGGGGGAATTGGATGCATGGCTCAAAGCCTAGCTGAGATCCCCTTTCTTTGTGAGATGCGATAGAGGTTTGGATCATGCTGCTGTGGAATAAACAGAGAAACAGGGGCCAAAGCAAACTTTCTGATGAAACCGGGAGTTAGTCACTGGCGATTAGAGATTTAAAAGAGCTACTGAGCTTTGTCGCGTGACAAAGTCGGGATTTTTGGAGAACGCACCTCCCAACATACATCATGGTACGATCTCTGGCCATGAGCCATATGGCTTAGGTTTAGCAGTTAGCATAATGACTTTAGAGGGTGACCGAAGATCTTTACTTCATATTGTATAAGTAAGACGGACCTATGCATAAAGCCCAGCTGTCATACAGTTGTGGGGATCTTGGGCTCTTTTCCCTTCTAACAACCATAAGTGGCTCTTCACAGCTAACTGCTAAATGATGTGTAATTATTTCAGTATGCACGTACAATAAAGTAGTCTGCTTGGTTGTACCAGACAGACTTTACATCACGGTAACATTGTGGTATGCCGCAGCCTATAAGAACTAAATATATAGTGGGATCCAAAAGTCTGAGACCGCTAGTGAAAATGATTTCGTTCGACATTCTTTTTCAATTCAGCCCAAATGTTTTCAATTCTCAAATGAGTTATCAAGTCCATGTGCTTCAGTGGAAGGGTTAAGACTCCTGCCTAGAACCTGACTTTTTATTCAAAAGAGTTAACATGGTCAATATCACAAATTTGCTTACATTTAAATCGTGACCTAGAAATTGTGCAACATCTTCAATGCTGAAAAGGTGTTGTACGTTCCATTGTTTAGTTTTAGAATTGAATTTTCAGTGAAAAATGACAAAATCCCAGATTTGTATTGTGATGACAGACATTTACATCCAGCATCATCTAAAGAAATAGGGATGAGCTTTTGCATTCTTTCAGGTGCAGCGTTGATGGCGTCGATGACAAGCGCATCATCAGCATGCAGATCGACAGCAGGAGTCACTCACTCTTCGTGGCGTTCACTTCTTGTGTGGTTAAGGTACCGCTGTCACGCTGTGAGCGACATGGGAAGTGCAAAAAGTGAGTCGAGCTCAGCTCACACAATAAGGTTATCAGCTGTAATAACAATAGGGTTTTATCTCTGAGGAAAGAAGTGAGATGAGAACTGTATGAGGTTAGAGAGCATGTCATTGAACTCACTAATCCTGGTTGAAGGCAGCAGAATAGAGCGGTTGTGCCTTCCTCTCTCACAGGTCCTGTATTGCCTCCAGGGATCCTTACTGCGGCTGGGTGTCTGAAGGCGCGTGCCTGGAAATCACAAGCACAAAGTATGTTATTCTAAACCAATACACCTACACTATCTGGGTATATCTTTGAATCTTTTCAGTTCTTTTTTTAAGTGTAAACATGGCATTTTACATTGTTTTCTAACTATTTCTAAATATTGTGAACTTGAGAATATTCATTTCAGATAAAAAAAAAAGAGAGATGGAGGGTGAGAAATCTATAAATAGAGACATTCAGCAAGCACTGATATAGCAGTGAGGGGAATTCTTTTTTTTTTTTTCAATGCATGCAGCCTCATCTATTTCTAGCCTGGCTTGCGATCTCCTCTTCCATTCTTTGTTCCATTCTATTGAAACTGTGCCCACTGTACACTCCGATTCTAGCCTCAGATTCCTGCTCTTGGCTCACACAACTCGAAGTAGATTTTTTTTTTCTTTAGCTGCTGCTGTATCCGTTCTGCCTCAAGGTCCAACATGCTGAAATGAGTTTTCGCTCAACACAGTTGTAAAGAGTAGTTAAGTAGCCTTATTGGATGCTTGAACCGGTCTAGCCGTCTCTCCTCAGCAAGGTGTTGATGTCTATAGACCTGCTGCTCAATCAATGATTTTCTTGCACCAAAAATCCCAGGAGATCAAGTTCCTGAAATTGCCAAACCAGTCCAACAGCCATGCCACCACAGTCAGTCACATTTCTTCCTTATTTCTTAAGCTCATGACCTGACTCATGACTCCTGACGTGTCCTGACGCCACATAATTGTCTGATCATTGGATGAATGAGGTGTAAAGATGGTCCTAATGAAGTGGCCCGCAGTCCCTTTATTAGGATATAAGTATATAAGTATATATTGACCCTGTTCAATATGATTTATTTATGGATTACTATACAGTTTTTGGTTTCTTTCGGAACAACCATACAACATTTTCACATTCAAGAATAAATTCTACCTGTAGCGGGTCTTGCCCTGTGGAAAGTGATCAGTCATTGCGCACTATTTTATATTATACTGTTATTATTCTCAAAGGCTTGTCCGCTATGATAGAGCTTTCCACATTGGAAATTGAGTAGCGAGAGGCATTAAGAGGTTAGATGACCTCACGCTGCCTGAACAGTGCTTGTAAAGTGACTGAGTAGAGGATTACACAGTTATGATCTGTTGGCTTTTGTGGTTAGCAATTGAAACGCATTCGGCTCAACACTTTGTGCAGCGTTTAATGAAAAGTGTCAATATAAAATGGACCCTTGAGAGTAACAGCTGAAAGTTTCTGCTTTCATATTTTGTCACCATCTACTACAATTACTTGGAACTGAATGTGTTGTTGTCTATAGTTTATTGCACTTAGAGAGAGGGAGAGAGAGAGAGAGAGAGAGAACTGAACTTTCACACTTTCTCGTCTCTTTGTCAGCACAAGCTGTAATAACACAGAAAGACATTTTTCCACTTTTCTCTATATCCTGTTGTGTGTACAGTTGGATACACTTGGACAGGCAGAGTCAGTGTTCGGTGTGCCAGTGAATCCAAGACCACACTCGTGTTAGAAATTTTTTTAAATTTTACTGATTTTAACGTGCCTGTCTGCCAGGAATAGAAGGCTTAACATGACAAAAACATTTTAACAGAATACTCAGTTTCTTTTGTGTCAAAATTTATAAACAATTCGGTTGTCATTATAGCCATCCAGATATTCAGTACATTCAGTACAACGAGTGTGATATTGCTTTTATACAACAGTTCAAACACTCAGTAGATTATGATTTGTACTGTATGTTCATTTAACCAGTTACTTTGGCCAGTCAATACACATCCTTCCGCGACTGGAGGAATCTAGTGTTGATCTGGCAACTAATTAGTGACTGACAGTTAGTGTAATTGACAGAGGTGAAAGTATTCTTAAACTCTTACCGGAACTACTGTATTGCAGGCAAAGGGTGAAAACAATAACCATGGAGTTGGTGTACATTCCTGTAAAGCTCGTCAGTTTCTCCTTATATTTCCACTTATTCTGCTTTAGATTATAAGCTCAGTTAACTCATGATCTGTTTTTAATAAATGATGTTTGTAGAACTGTTGTAGAATAGAAATGTTACAGAAAATATCTTCGGCACCTGCAGCCTTCTGCCAACAATGTATCACAGCCATGCTGATAACCAATACAACAGCACTCCCTTTCTTGTGTTACAGCTGCTTAGGCTGTAGCACATATTTTCTCTGACGGTCCTGGACAGCACCAGTCAGAACCTTCTAATAGAATTTTTTATTTTTTTCCCCCGATGCTTACAATGCTTACAATGTTGACAATATAAATACGTGTGAAACTAATTTTAAACGTTTAAATATTTCTGTTGTCACACCTGGTACCCTCTCAGTTTCATGGGGAGTGTTTTCTTAAATTTCCCAATATGACAAATAAAATAAAAATATTTAATTAAAATTATAATCAAACTTTTAATTCATACTGTAATTTAAT
>JAQMYK010000039.1:16772387-16787035 GCA_030014345.1 Clarias buthupogon | reverse complement strand
CATACCCCCCCCCCCCCCCCCCCCTCTCTATTCTGTGCAAGTCTTAACTGGTCCCATTGATTCGCTCTGACCTTTGATTTCCTAATTGGATAGATCTAGCTGCTTAATAGAAGGCGGCTTTGTGGGTTAGAGATGTGGCCGAATGCAAATGGTGGAAGCTGTTTACAGAGGCTGAACAGCGGCATGTTCTCCGGAGCGCCTTTAGAAATTATTCATGAAATACAATCCGGCAAATACTGGCCGCATCAGTGGTGCACACACTTACAGACACACACAAGCACCTATAAACCCACGTGCAGACACACATACTCATATGCACTGCTTGGTGCGGTTCGATGATCCTGTTCGCTCTGGCACAGTAAGGAATGTTCACCATTCTGTTGGAGGGAGCTGGTGAAAATATCTACCCTCCTGACCTACATATCACACTATTACTTACCCTGGGTAGAAAAGGTCTGATTATCCTTAGCATTTAGGACAAAAATAGGAATCATTAATCTCTTCTTTGACATCCCTCTGCTTTCGGTCCTGCTGCTCTTTGAGAAGTGCATAGTGCTAAGGCTTGCTCGGTTCATCTATTATATCTGCACAATTTCAGATTTCCTTGGCAATACATTCGCAATATAATCTAACCACTACCCTCATGCAAGCAGATCAACCTGAGACCATGGCGAAATCAAACTTCCGAAGTGATATTAGTATACTTGAAATGGCATCGTTTTTCATGGTTGTGCGTCATGTGTTTAAATAGCTCGATTTCACGTACATGTTCGTTTGGAATATCGTCCCTTTCCAGCGCAGACAATTTTTTTCAATTCTATTTAACCAGTAAAAAAAAAAAAAAAAAAAAAAAGGCAGTTTGCCGTTTCAGAGAATTTATTTTTCCACTAAGCCCAAGTGTATGTGTGTCATCTGCCTCCTTTTCACTTTCCCTGGCTGTGGAAAATGAATTATAAAATAGCTCTGTCACACTAATCACTCAGCCTCTAGCACATTTTTAAATAAATCATTTTAATGATTGCTACAGGCAGGCCATGAAGCTGTTGCACATGACAGAGCAGTAGCAAATATCTGCAGATTCTGACCATTTAGACCACAACAGATAGGCGTGAAAGAGTGGGTTCGGTCCATCACTTACAGTAACTTATAAGATATAAGATACAGTATGGGGCTCACTCTGGTGAATTGACTGCTTTTGTGTTTTGGAGTGATTCGGGATTACCTGTAAAGAAGCTCGAACCACATCCGTGTCTCAGTGAAGAAGAGACAATTTATTGGAACCTTAATTTTAATCAGTCGTGATTTGTTGCACACAATGCCACAGGCTTGACAAAATGCTCATTTAAGTAATGGATTTTCTATAAATATAAGCAGAAAAGCATTTCTGGAGAATATCAAGAGCCACACATACTGTATGAGCAAGGCTGACCTGAACGTGGGCAAAATAAATATGTCGTGCAAGGTCACTGGGCTCACAAGGCCAAAGTGGAGCCATGCTCGAGTGACACACGGACAATGCTCAGCGCATAATTCAGTTCCTGCATCAGAAGCTCAAAAGGTCATCGCTTAATTCAGCTCTTATGTTCTATTATGACTCGAAATGACTCAATTAAAAATATGGAACAACATTTAAATGATTTTTCGCATTCAATATTTATTTCTTTTTAGATTTGAAAAGGGCAAGATAAAACGATAATGGTTTGTTTTTGGAAAATATGGAACAAAAATCAAGGAAGATTTTAGTTTCTGTCACATTCTAAGGTCTTGATCTTAGCGATGTGAAAAGCTTTTTCATGGTCAGTATCGTAACAAAAAATGTTCAGTTAGGCATTATGGATGGCAGCATGCATTCTCAAAAAAAGGAGTACTAAACTTTACCTTTCCTTGTCACTGTAGAAATACAGGAAATGGTACAATGTTTATATCTTTAGTAGGCTTCTTTTTTTTGCTACATAGAAAGACACAGCTAATATTTTTTTCAGATTAGACCACATCCAAATACCTCGTCACCAACATATTACTGATGATTTATGCAAAATATTTACCGGATAAAAATATTGATTTATATCCACATTTATGGTTTTGTTTTTAATATGTGGATCAAATATTCCAAACGTAGTTATGTAAGTATTCTATCACAAAGCATTCCAAAGCATTGCTATTTATTACCTCTAGTTCTGCAACCTGTTTCTTCTACCAAGATGTTTCATTTTCCTTGTATCCTCTGTATCCTTTACATTGTCCATGATTTGTTTCATGATGTTTTATAGTTACTGCAGCAGTCTATTGACATATGACGCACTTGCTATGGCTTTTGATTAAAAAAATATCCTTGTTTCCAGTTCTTATTTTTACCTTTGCTTTTTTTTATGTCTTAAGACATTCATTCAAAGGTATAATTAGAGAACAGACACTCTTGCGAGTTAGCTAACTGTGTTAACACAGTCTGATGCCACCGTGAAGTGAATAGAAAAATTGTAGTATAATAAAAATACCATGACATCAACAAGGAAATGTCGAGTTTAGTACTGTTTTTCTCAGACATAGTGGACAGTGGTTATTTAGACCCTGCTATGAAGTATATTTCTGTTTTCTGAAGAGATGCTTGTGTATTAATCTTTGTTGTGCTCTGGCAGGCCACTCCACCTCTTCCCTCAGCACTGTGCAGCCCAAAGACCCCCCTGAGCCCACTGATAAGAGGGACCCTTATATCGCAGTGCCCTCTCTAACCCAGCACGAGTCCACCGGTAAGCCTTGGAATGGAAATGGGAGACTCCATTTTTGTCCTGTGGGGGGGAGAAAATTGCTACAGTTTCATGCTGCTTCTAGTCGACCAGCACAAAAAGCGAGCGATGCAGTTATACTTGCAATAAATTACCCGCTTCTGGAAGAGAGAGAATTATTAAACAAAGACTGTAATGGTCCTTGAGGAGGGAGGCAATATCCAGGCTATTACAGTTTAAAGGAGAAGATTGCACTCTGTTTATTTGCCCATCCATGTGGCCTAGCCTTTATCTTGTCCTAATGACATGACATTGAGGACTATTTCTTGGCAAGATAAACCCACAAATTTGTTTAAGGTCAGCCCAGGACTGCCTTTGTACTGACGCTCCTGACAAAAGCAGTGCACACATCATGTTATGTTCACCAAATCGATTTTAATGCATTACGCTGCAAGGACAGCCATTACATGTTTTATTACAACAACCCTGGGTGAGGGTTTTGGTCAAAATATCAGGAGTAAATTGGATTATTTTATGTTGTTTATCAATGATGGGCATAATTAGCAAAGGATGATTCCTCAAAATCTATTTAAAAAAAGCTGTATATATATATATATATATATATATATATATAAAGGACTGTTAGGTTTTGACTAACGTGGTCAAATGTATGAGTTACATAAAGTTAGAAAACGAAATCAAATATTTCCATGAGGGTTTTGCATAAACCCAGCTTAAAATATTTAGCGTCTCAGGACATTTGCAATTTGAAAGTAAAATACATTCTTCCATCCAACCCTTACTATTTCAAGGTCATACTCCTAGGTCAAACATTTCCTCAAAGGTCATGTTTTCTGCACATTGCTCAGTGTTAAAAATGTGTGTTTTATGTAAGATTTGTGATATTAAAGTAGAGTTTGGCATTAATAAATGATCCCCTGGACAAACACTGGGATTGTCAATTCGCAGATAGAAACTCAAACTCCACATGTGCACTGGGTAGCAATTCTCCAACTATTATGCTGTAATTTAAGTCTTATAGTAAGACCTGATAAAACGCAGGATGTAATCTTGTTACTCGCCTGCCACTATTTTACTGCTCCACCTTTGTTTGCCTGTGCACAGTGATGTACTGCACAGACATGCTGAATGTTAAATCATTATCATTTATTTCACTGGCTATATAATTTGTAGATGGCAGGATATGTGGAGTGCTCATTTTTTAGACAGTACCTAAATTGTAGCTTTTGAGTCTTAGGCACAGTAACACAAGAAAACCTGTATAGCTGGAATCAAGTTAATAGGCGAGCAACGACTCAATGCTAAAATATCGTGTTCATTTTGGAAATACACAGTTGTGTGAATAATGCCTACTAGTGCTAGTGGTTTTGGCTTCTCAAGTTAACTCCCACTTTTAAAACTGGGAAAGGTGCAGAACTCCACCTTTAAAAACAAAGTAGAGCCGGGTAGTATGACAATAAATGATCAATATCATAATAGCATAGTATTTTCATACTGAATGTTTATTTTATTTAAGAAGATCAAATAATTATGGGCCCTTATTCATATTCTTATTAAAAATACTTCTTATTTTTAATGTATACCATCTCTTCTTTATCACGAGAAGATATTTTTGGCATATCGCCCACCCTCACGTGAGATTAGTCCCAAGGACATTTCCTACATTTGCATGGTCACTGGAAGCAGCACACCTGTTGAACATACACAATGGTGGCAGAGAATTATGCTTATTTGGCATCACTGCAGTGTTGCTGCCTCTGTAGCCAATCCCCACTGCTGCCATGCAGAACACTGTGGCGCTGTGGTATAGGCAAGAGGTCCATATCTAAATGCTTCTTTTTGCTGTTGTTTCTTTTCTTTTATTATTATTATTATTATTATTATTATTATGTACTGTCTATTTTATCAGTTACACATAATCTGCTTTCATTCTATTCAAAATGAGTAAAAATGTTCACTGGCATTCACGCTGCTGCCTTGATGTTCGCTTGGTCTTGCATGACTTTGAGACTTCTTTTGAAGGAATAAGGGTTGTTTTCTCCACTGCTTTATTATTTTTTGCTTAACATATTATTAGCACCTGCACTCATAATCACGCTTCCCTCTTGCCTCCTGTGGACACGTCTATGCTGGGCTTCATCAGTTCCAAAGTGACCAAGTGTACTGTATGCAAAAAAAAAAAAGGATGTCTGTATTTATATATATATATATATATTTTAAATTTCATGAGAATAAAAAAAAAAAACACTACAGATTTTAATCATGTATCAGAACGTGTATACACAACGATCAGCCACAACACTAACACCGCTGTGAACTGAATAACATTATCATTATATACCAGTAAAGTGGTGACAGGGTCATGTGCACCTAAGGCTTATTTATGCCTGTGGGAATGAAAGGCCATTCCGTCTGTTCTGAACCCACAGAAAAGCCAATATAGCACAAATCTCCGTAAAAAAGTCAGTGCTGGCAACGGCAATAGAACGGCATCAGAAAAGCCAGTGCACCACAGCCTACTGTATATGGGGCTTAGCATGCAAAGAGTCCAAGGTTGTTGATCCAGCCTGCAAATTCCCCAGATCTCAGTCAGACCAAGCATCCACGGAATGCGCCAAACAAGTCCAATCCATGGAGCCCACAGCACTCACAGAGGTGCCAAGGTGACCCTACACAATAATGGGCATAAAGTTTTGGGTTTTAATGTTATGGCTGATTGCTGTATTGTATAATAAGAGTGTATAAGCATGAGTTAGTGTGCACAGCCTCATTTCTGACTTTTCATAGGCTCATGATGTAAGTCATAACTCGCATAACCGACATTAGTATAACTGGCCGAATTTGAATTGGATGAATATTCAAAAAGTGGTATTCATCGTGGTGTTCATCCCAGTCCTGCTGTGCTAAAACTGACTGGTGGCAACATTTTTTCTCAGTACATTTGAGCACTCTGTGTCTGGTCCCATTTGTGTGTGTGTCTGTGTGTGTGTCTGTGTGTGTGTGTGTGTGTGTGTGTGCACCCACACAATCCTACCCACCCTATCTGCACCTTTGCCATCTGCTGCCATTGTAAGTAGTCTCCCTTCCCCAGGACCTTTCATCTCCCCAGATGGAATGTTCCAAGGCTGAACCTTAATGTAGCCACCACCAATTACTAACCTCAATCTACTGTACAGCACATCCTCTCTCTTCCCAAATGGAGACGTATCTCTCTTTCCCTCATCTGGGGAATGGCTTGTGTTAGCCCCTCCCTCTCCCTCTGCCCCCTCTCTCTCCCTTTTCTCCCTCTGTCTCTTCCCACTCCACCCCCAACCTGTGGCTGTCTCTTCGTGCCTCTCGAATTTATAGGTCAATTATAAAAGCCGTATAGATAGTGAGAAAGAAAATGGTCTCTCTGGAGTTTTCTCGGCCTATATTCCACGTAGGATCAGCTTTGCTGTAACAGCACGAAATATATGATCATCATTAATGTCCACCCTGCATACTGCTCAGAGCCGGGAGGAGCTCGCTAGCTGTGAACTGAGAGCTGACACGTGATAGCAGCGTAGAGATCAAGTGTAAGCGTGTCCATGATTACACCTTTCATTTAATGATAAGTGCTGCACAGTGCACTTGCTTCTTGGTTTTATGGATGAAATCCTCTCTTTTTCCCCTCTAGAGATTGGATTTCGGCCAGCGTGTACATTTGCTAATGGGGTTTCCCTGGGCTGCCATCGTTAAAGATGTTAAATCTGCAAAGTGAGCTTTCATTATGGAATGCTCACAATTTTATAGCACATTTGACACTGTTTTACAACTAGGTCTTCTATCACACTGACAGTCATGAAGAGAGGCGGGTTTAGACTAGATCACTATTTTCAGCTACTCATATCCTAATGATGTTCATATTACTGGCGTTCACCTCTACCATGATTTAGGGCTACATTTATTTAGGGTAGAATTGGTTTCGGATTTAACCCAGTTCTGCTCTATTAAACACCAGGACATTTATTATTTATGCACTTGATTCCTTTTTCATATAGACCTTGTATGATCTTATATTTACAGGTCTTCTGTGTCAGGGTTACTTTTTATTCTTCTATAAAAATGACATTTTATAATGTTACTTATGATTAGAATGTTAGAGGTCTGAATCTGTTCAGTTAGGCAGGAGGCAATATAAATGCTAGCTTGACATTTTCTAAAAGGGGAATGTGCACTTGTAAACAAATGACGCGTGCATCAGAGATGTAAATAAAAGATTGCTCACTGTGGCATATGCCAGGTTTAAACCTTAACTATTATCCCCCCCTCCTGCATGTGCACTGAACAAGCATTTGATGTCCTCAATTAGAAGATTTAGAAGGCAAAGCTTTTGAAATCACTTCATTGATGTAGAGATCTAGAGCATTCACATAATCAGCCATTCAGGACACTGAAAGCGTCCAGTTTAAAATTTAATGATGAAGGTTTGGACTGTAACTTTATGTTGCAGAAAGTTAGTGGAAAAAAATAAGAAATATATATCAATAAGAACTGTAATGAATGAACTGACATTAATACTCTCAAAAAGCATGTCGACTACTTTAAAGTATTTATTAATTACATTAGACAGTACATGTGCTGTAGAGTTGTTACAGATACTGTACTGTATATTGAATGCATATTTTCATGCTTTTCTTGAAGCATTGTAGCTGACTGTATCACTCTCTTGCAGTATACAGTATGTGTGACAGAGATGGGAACAGATCTAGGATTTTTGTAAGGAATCTCATGTCCACATCCATAATACAGCTCTATGAAAATGTCAGAATGAATTCCTCTCCTAAAGTAATGCCATGCCAGATTTTAATATCGGCCAAGTAACTGTAGTGCAATACATTTACAGAAAGAATAAACCATTGCTTATTTCTGAGTGAATATAAATACATCACTTCATGGATTAAAAAGTTTACTTTGCTTCTCAGAAGAATTTACTATGTACAAGTTCTTTTTTTCAAAAATGAATAAAATAAATAGTTAGCCCTGGCTGGTGTAGTTACCGGAGCAGTTCAAGGATAGATTCAGTTCTCAGTAAAAGCTTCAGTTTATTGAAGATGGAAAATAATAAACAAATCCAAACAACACTTGGTTTATACATGGCCAAGGACAGGAAGAAGATTATATTAGTAGTAATATTATAAGATTATAAGTGAGATTATATTAGTCATTCACAAACAGGATATCTGAAAAATGGGAAGGCAAATTCTTGGAAAACAGATGAGATGAAAAAACCATGAACAAGAACCAACTGCTTGGTATGAGTGAGTGTATGGAGTGTTCTTAAACTGTACTGTATACAGTGAGCAGTAAAGTGTCCAGGTGTAAGCGAAGCAGCACTCTAGTGACTGTGAATGTGACAGTAATGAGACAGTTGGTTATTTTAGTCCTTGTTGGCCATATTTGTAGGCTGTTGGGTGATCTGGGAGATTAGGTTTGTCACCAACTCTGGTGCTGACAAGACAAAAGTAATCTAGTGTCATGTTTTTTCTGAGAAATGTAACTTTTAATACTTATCTAACGTTATTTTTACATCATTTTGCCTGAAAATATCTTTACATTTTTGTAAGTTTGCAGTTTTTACCATTAGCTAGAATTTGACTTAATGCTTAGCCACTTCTGTTAGCAACTAGAATCCATGCCAGTTAAACCTACTGTAGCGTTAGCTTCGTCATTTTATATTACTTACAGTAAATGTATTACTTCAGGATATTGAATCATATTTGACACTGCAATCCCATGCATTATTTTACACACTCATGAATAGTTAGTGCACAAAGTACATTCATTGTGCAGCATGAGAAGGTCACGGCCTCTGAGGAATTGGCAGCATTCTTGATGTTTTTTTCTCAAATGATGAATGTGATCTATTGATGTATAGCATCAGAGACCTTCAAGATTTATAACATGTACTTTAAATATCTAAATAAAAATGTAAGGAGTTAACTGTATGGATTATTTTTTATTTAACTAAGTAGGAGTCCATGTAATCTACATCTGAGTTCTGTTATATTTAAGAACAGTACAAACATGCCAAAATAATACCCAACTAACATAACTTTTGTCCGACCCTGAAAGATACTGATCTTTACCCAAGTCGAAGTCAACTAGAATCAATATTAGGGATATAAATACACTGAATAACTAAACAGCAGTAATATTTCCTTAAAAAAGAGGATTAATGCATTTTGCTCTAATACAACATTATATTTCAGAGATCCCTTACCAAGCACTCTCTTTATAAAACATGTACAGTAGGTAAGAGATAAACCCCTAGTTCACCTTGCAGCCACGCTAAAAAACAAGCATTCACTGATGAAAAGAAAAAGAATATTTGATTATTTAGCAGAGAAGTAAACATATTAAAGATGCAGTGGCAGAACAGTTTTCCGTGCTGGTTGCTTGGCTAAGATGTCACTTTTCTCACATGAGAATCTGAACAGAATCAACAGGAACATTTGTCACTTGAACTAGAGCCCTCAATGGAGCTTCACACACCATCATCAGTCAACACACATGTTCATGCTTCTGCAAGTCATCCCAAATCCTCCGTGAGACGTTCCCCAACCTGGGAGGTTAAATTATCCTCAGACATCATCATTAATGACAGTCAAACTGTCATATTTTTCTGTGTCATACCTTTGAAGCCTTTTAAAAAAGTATTTTTTTCAGCGTGAATATTTGTCACTTCTTCACACAAGGTAGAGTGTAGTAGGAGGCTTTGGAGTTGATTTAACTCACTCGAATGCAGCGAAGCATTTTCCAAGATACTTAATTTATCTTCAATTGGAGCCTCATGAAATTCAAATATGAGGATTCTCAGCTTGAGCTTTGTTTTTGTTACTACTTTTATGTCAACAACCCATGCTGGAAAAAATATTCTGCGAATAAGGTTTAGTTTGGATGTGAATTTTAATAAGAGTAGACTGTTTGAGTATAATTATAAGACATCGTGATTACTTGCGCATTTAAAGCTATTTGGAGCATCCAGAAGGAATCAAAGGAATTCATTAAAAGAGAAATAAGGGCTTAAAAGTAAGCGAGATCTTGCAATCATGTGCCTTTAACTAATAGAGCTCTGCTTGTCTGAGACCAGCGCTTCTTTATGACTGCAGGTCCTTTGAAGTCAATTCAAGAAACAATTTAGTTCCTACATGAAAGTTGGGTATCTTCAAAGGTCTGATAAAGCCCGGAGGCTTTGTTTAAGTGAGGCCCTCCATATCCTAGTAGCCCAGTGTCAAGGTCAGAGCAAGTGGCCCATAGAGGCACTGGAAAAGCACTTTAACTTCTCTTAGTCTTGGGGACTAAGTGAACTTCTGTGCCTGTGCCTGATGTTCAATGAAAAGCTTGTTTCTTCCACTCCATTTCAAACAAGGTTCACTGCTGAGACTACGTAGATTTCGGTCTACGTGCTCTTCCTGCAGGTGTCTTGCTGCATCTCTTTTTATCTTTGTGTTTAGTTCAAGGTGATTCTTATAGGACACTCTGGCCAAGATTAAAATGTTATCCATCAATACACGTGTTGTAAACATGCCTACTCACTTCTTAGTCTAAATAGTGTGGCTACGCACCTTGGTGGTGGAAGTACATTTACAGTAGAAAGACTACAGCTGTTCTGGGGTGAGATATTTGTTAGGGGCTGATTGATTTTTTTTGCTTCCTAGATACCTCAATAACTAATGCAGAAGGCAGCTAGAGATTAATCTTACAAAAAGCTAAGAAGCTGAATAGCAGAATTTAAGAGAGCAAGCAGAGGCAAGTGCAGCATACATTTAATTCTAAATTGATTTAAAAGCTAGCACAACTATAGTACATGGTTTGGGCACTTTTTGCATTCATACAGTACTTGTACTATTTCATACTTAGCACATGGGAGAGCTGCACTCTGCAGGCAGTCTTCCAATCAGTTGTTAGCTTTGAGAGAAAAATAGGTTGCATTGTTCCATGAGAGGTTTTCATTCCTACAAATCCTTCATGCATGACCATAGGCCATTATTTTTATTACTATGCTGCAACTAATTGATTTTTCATGTTGATGAATCCCAGTGATTGTGTGACTCACTTGCCTAATGCATACTGAGTATTGTATGAACCGAGCATTGATGGTGAAATTTCTTGATTGGCGTTTTTCAAAATAGCTAAGCACTTATGTAATGGCTAATAAGTTAGCAATAACCTATAACCCAGCAATTGGGGTTAATACCATGGGCTGCCAGTTATTGTTAAACATGTTGTTAAACAGATGTAGCTCAGTGGGTAATGCATTAGACGACTGATCAGAAGGTCCTAGGTTCAAACCCCAAAATTGTTTGGCTCTTGAGCAAAACCCACCACAGCTCAGATGTGATATGAAATACAGTAAATGTCGCTCTGGATAAGGGAATCTACCAAACGCTGTAAATGTAATCAAATGTTGGCATTTTGTCCAGCACTTTTCTTTAATCGTAACCTGCAAAACTACACTACTAGGTCATTTGATTTGAACAAATGTTATTAAGCAGGAAGACTTTCCTAAAATCATACATTTAAAATCTAGGCTCTGAGTCCTCATGTTAAGCGGCCCTTTTAAAATTCCCTTTCAGGCAGATATATCTTGCTGTAGGCTGTATGGTGTTATAAATGGGAAACCCATCAAAACATCAAATACAGAGCTGTGAGGGGGAAAATGGTTCACTTAAGCAAAAAAAAAACTCACAGACTTGGTTGAAAGGAAAAGCTTCTCAGATCTCTCCATTAGCAGAGAAGAAGCAGATGTGTACTGGTTAACTGGGTCGCTTTGTCATCCAAGGTCTCAGAAAATCTGTCATCAATTCATCTACTTGCTACAAGATAAAACCCAGTGATCCACAGATGTCTTGAGAAAAAAAAAAAACTTTCTCAGATATGGAAGCTGCATAGCTAGAGACAAGTTCAAGGCTATCTCTGGTGTTTAGGATCGGAGCAACACCAGGCCGGATGGATTTCATGAGGCCACTGTGACTTGCATCACAGCCTGTTCTAGACATGACTTATTGCACCTTAGTGTAACTGTGTGGATGATGGAAACCATTTGCCTTAATCCCTCCAGAAAACACATGAATCTGTGCTGCGTGTTGTCAGTGCATACTGTTCTACTCTACCCGAGATTTATGCCCCTTTTTGTGTTTTCCCATCTAACCAATTTATTGTTGTTCTTCTTTTTCCTCTTTTACTTCTACTTCTTTTTGTACAAACAATCTACTTTTTTCCTTTTACACTTACAGGTACTCTTGTGGAATGTCAGCGAAGTAATGTTTAAGCAGATATAAATACTAGTTTCCTGACTTGTGAAGTTGGTACATTTAAAAAAAAAAATGGAGCTTGTCACCTATCAAGAAACTACAAAAATGAAGCCCTCCATACTGAGGACTCCTTTTGTAAATGAATGTTTTCAGACAACTTCTCCTTATCAACAGTTACACAAGTTGCTCCTACAGACACAATAACAATTAGAACGAGTGCACTTATTAACTAACCTGTGATTGGCCTTTCAGCTGGAACAGAGCTGCTGTTTAAGAAAATTAATCAATACCTTTTGACCAATCACAACTGAGCATTTATCAATGCTGTGGTATAAGTTGTACTAACAGGTTTAAATTAACCTCTGCTCACTCAGTTGTATTTTTTTCAACCTATTCCACTCTTCGACTAGTACCCACTACTCTTCCTTTCAGCTTATATTGCCAGTGTAACGTCTTATAAGTAATATGAAGGGCTTTTGCCAGGACTTCTCTTACTTATATTTGTATATAATAGTCTTCTTATGCTAAGTTTCATGTACTACTTTCAACTATTTTAACAAATTTACACTCTTCAATCCATTGTTCCATCACTCATACAGTACTGTGCAAAAGTCTTGGGCCAGCCTTCATACTTTCATATTTACTTACATTTAATTTAATTATCTTGATCAAATGAAAGAAATGGGAACAAATGTTTTACTGTTTGACTACAAGTATATATCTACAAAGATACATTGTAAAAATTGGTTTAATTAAAAAAAAATTAATTAGGTAGATTAAATAAAAGAAACGTGAACAAATGTTTTACTGTGACAGGCTACAAAGTGTCTAAAGATACATTGTAAAAAATGCTTGTTTATGTAAAAACCTCAACAGCAACCTCATTTTCTCTCTCGTCGATTCCAACCACTCAGCATTCAGCATCACCAGTATGCTAATCACCGGCCTGATCGTCTGCAGCCAAATCTCACATGCCAAATCTTTGCCAAAAATGAAAGCCCAAAAAAGTCCTTCAGGAAGCCTGGAGTACTATTATTGCTCAAGAATACATTAAAATACAAGAAGGTCTGGGACTTTGGACGCAACATATAAAGAAATACGGGCTGGCATAAGATTTTGCACAGTACTGTATATAGTTCTTTGTACAATGATTAACTAGTTCAGTTTTCTTGCTACCGAATATTGTAGCACAGAATTTCCCAAACAACACCTGCATGAGTAAAGCAAGTATACACTATATAATACATTGAATTTGTGTTTACTGCGTATTTACTAAAACATGCTCTGACTACATTGGCAACCACAGAAATGTCATGCTTCTATCTTAGCTTCCCACAAACAAGTGGTACACAAACCATTGCTACACATTCTTTTATAGTTAATCTTATTCCTTGTTGTTAGAAACTTACAAAACTTTAGAGCTAGGAAAGTTTTAGCCAGTCATGATTGTTTTTTAAAGTGAAATAAAGCAGGTGGATAGCAAGTTCATTTTCAGTTTTGCTTAGTGAATGAATCATTATTATAATTTTAACTAAAAGAAAGTATTCTGCAAGGGATGACCACCTTTACAGTATGTAAAATACTTTAATGAAAATATTTAAAACATCTGGGTGTTGCCAAAAATTCTTGTATCTAGAATATATCCATGCTTCAAAATGATCATTTCCATGGAAATAAAGAGTCCAAGCATGTAGCATGCCTGTGCCCCTCCGGACAAAACAAGGTACATTAAGACATGGTTTTACAAGGTTGCGGTAGAAGAATTTTGGTGGCCTGCAAAGAACAATAACCTCAACCTTGAAGAATAGCTTTGGATGAACTGGAAATTTGGCTGCACCTCATTGCCTTAGGTCGCTAATGAGCACACAGCCACACTCCCCACAGCTACACTCCAAAATCTAATGGAAAGCTTTCCCAGAAAATGCAGGTTATTATAACAGGCACCTAATCTGGACTGGAATGAAACGTACATACTGTATGAGTATGATTGCTGAAGTATTCATAGCCATTTAGTGTATCTGTTGTACAAATAAAAAATTCTGTACTGAAAATCTGTTTATATGATTAACAATAATGTACTGTAATCAAATTCAGATGGTACAGTCATGTTCTAAAGTTAGTACTCCTCTCTTTTAATTATTTATGTTTTTATGGGAAAAAACATAATAAAATCATCTGATCATGGTGGGATAATGACTTTTCAATGTGCCATTATTTATTTAAATAAAAATTAAACCAAAAAGAAAACATGTGGGCAGTACTAAGTAGTCCCATGATTCAATAGCTTGTGGATCCACCTTTAGCAGCAACAACATGAAGAAGTCATTTCTTGACTTTATCAGTCTCACACATTTAGGATTTTGGGCATTCGCTTATGCACAGCAATTCAATTGGGTGGAAGTTTGGACTTTGACTAGGTCATTCCAATACCTTGATTATTATTTTTCAGCCATTCTGATGTCGATTTACTGGTGTGTTTCAGATGGTTGTTCTGTTTCATGACCCGAGTTTTAGCTGTCGGGCAGATGGCCACACATTTGCCTCTAGAATACTCTGGTACACATAGGAGTTCTGGTATACATAGAGTAGGAGTGTTAGACTCAATCATTACCAGTCGACCAACATG
>JAQMYK010000039.1:16713971-16727032 GCA_030014345.1 Clarias buthupogon | reverse complement strand
ACTGTATATATATATATAAAGAATATTATATCTTAAATAAAATGGCATGCACAATAAAAATTTTTTGAATGGAATTATAATTATACTCAATGCTCAATGGACTACTCATAATAATTACACAGCTTTTAGGAAATCTTTCTGTGTGAAAACAAACCTGTCATGATGTCTCCCTGCCCTAACTGAACCCATAATCAAACCTGCCTCTAGACAACCACTGAAAGCCCACTTAATTTTTTATTTACACCCGGACTCTATGACTACAATTCACACTTTTAGTCAAATGAGTGGCTGGTTGAACAGATTTTTGTGCTGTTTATATGCATATTAGTTTGTTACAGTTCCAATAGTCTGCATTGCTGACCATGGTTATGAGTAAGATGGGTGCTGCTGTAAGCATTTTGCTGTTTTTAAAACTTGTTTTATTCACTTTAAACATTTTAATTACCGAACACACCGATTGTTGAGAAGGGTTATGGTTGACATCTGATCTGAGTCTAGGGTGTTTGATATATGAGCCTTGGTGAAAGTGTTGCATTTTCACTTTATACTTGGCTAGGTCACCTCTTGAAGAAGTTCGAGTGATTAAATGTAAGCAGTTTAAATGGATGCATCAAAAATTTCCATTAGGAAATAATCCTGAAGCTCAAGACACATGGAATAACCATGAGCAAGCATAGTCTAGACTAAAACAAAGAGGTCTTACAGGAAGTTGTAATTTGCCCCATCTAATACTGCTGTAAATTGAAAGCAGTAGTAATTAGTTATGGTGCATACAGCTGGGCAGAGTCTGCAGTGCATCACGACTCAATGAGCTTTGGAGTAATAGAGTGAATATAGTGTGTAGTGAAAAGGATCAGACCTAAGGCTGCTATAAATATTGATAAATTCTGGTTCCTGAGTAGCGCAACAGAAAAGCCCAGAGAAAAGCCCAAAGAATTCAAACCCCGACAATGCCAAGCACACCCTTGTTCACTATATAGGCATTTTAAATCATACATCAAGTTTGGATGCAGGTGGAAAAGATTTTAATCCTCAAAGATGGATGTGAGAGGACATTTATTTGTTTGGTTATTCGGATTGTAAAGTGACGTCCTGCATAGAGGAGGCTTTCAGACGACTTGTATTTTTACAGCTGGTTTTCTTTTATTAGATTCCTAAAATGAAATCTTTAGCGTAGTATGCATACTGCAAAAGAAATTCCTGAAATTGGTAGAATTGGGTAAAGAACTGTCCAACGTTTTATCAAAACCCAAAAGGATAGTGCTGAAATGTTAACTTCATGGAAGAAATGTGGTCAAATAATAACCATGATCGGAGATCACTTACATGCTTGTTGAAGCGTGAAAAAGCACTATAAAGCGTTTAAAAAATCAACAATACAAATCAACGCTATGTTTATTAGGGAAAGCAAGAGCATTTTCACACAGTCTGTGCCATAATCAAAGCTAAAAGTGCCAGAAAAATATATATATATCTTAGTGTGTGCAACTTTTATTTTGGCCAGTATAAATATAAAAAAAAAAATCCTAGCTGCAGCCTTGCACTGAACCAAACAAGGTTTTAATGCCAATTTCAAATGCACAGTTGTACAAACAAAGACAAACACACAGCTGACTACCATACGGAACACACACACACACGCACACACACGCGCACACACGCACGCACAGGCGCGCACACACGCACGCACAGGCGCGCACACGCGCACACACGCGCGCACACACACTCACACACACACTCACACACACACTCACACACACACACACATACTCAGAGTAGAGGTCAAACACTAAATATAATACACAGACCTGACATGCAACTGATGTTCTCTCGTAATTAAATTCACTTCCCATTCCATTAATGGAACCCGTTTGACAAATTTAATTTGGGTTTTACAGTGTTCTCCTGGCTTTGTATTGAACAAATTTTCCAGCACCACCTGCACAGATTTAGTATTTGATCCTTGCTTCAATTCTGCTTCGTTCATGTGAGAAGATAAGGCTTTGTTGGCAGTCTTCGCCTTCAAGAAAGCATGGAAAATCTGATCAGGCATCGATGCCACCCTGATAGCAGAATGATTCAGGTTTTGTTTATTTTGCCTTCCTGGGACACTGTCTCTGATCTCTCAAGCATGCAGACATGGCCTGAGCTTGATTTACTTTGGTGATAACTCACAGGCTATGCTTGGACAAACTACAGACAAAAACACCAAATGATATGACATTGAGAGGCAAGTACAGCGCTTATTCGGCCATTCCTTTGTGCAGAGCTTTTCATGGGATGGTGCGGGAACCACTTACGCTTATAACCCCATAGTGCTAAGGTAAGCACCAATACCATTACATCACTTTGCTTATGAAGACATGAGAGAGGTGAAGGGCAAGTTGGCATAATCATGATAGAACAGACAAGCACATAATGGCGTTCACATCTGAAAGGCAAGGAAAAAGTAAACACACCATTCTGATGTCTTCGTCACCACAGCAGGGCACTGACCACATAAAAGAAACTGGATGTCAGATCTGGTAAGTTTTTGTGTCTTGAAAAGGAAATGGAATAAAAGCACACTTTTTACATCAAAATTTGTCACAGTGATGGCATAGTTTAATTCTTAGGACTGTGAATAAAGTAAAAAAAATCCATTAGAGCAGGAAAATAAGAACGTCAAAGAATGAGTCATGAAATGCGTCAAAATGGCAGCAGTGACAAATTTGACAGGTACCAGATTTATATTCTGTTAATCAGAAAACTGAAAAGAAAATGCAACATTCTGATGGTCAGTGCACATCATCAGAGTTCAACAGAGCCTCCAGTATAAAAGAATATAAGCCTCTGTATCATATTATGGCTCTGTGCAATGCTTTATGTATAGTCAGATTACGTAAAGTTAAATAATATTTAGGATTGGCACCCTGTCCAGTGTGAACCCTACTGTACCTCATGCCACAAGTCCACTGGGATACGCTCCAGGTCTCCCATGACCTTGTACAGGATAAGCAGTATAGAGAGTGAGTGGAGTGCATGAAGTGAGTGGAAGTTTATCGCAGCTCCACCACCACAAGTTCAGTATTTTATATAGCAAAGAATTAAGAAATAAAGCAATTAAATAAATTTACTGTCTCCCATTACACAATCATGCACAAGAAGGACAAAAATTGGGAGTTTTCACAATTGTTTATGATAATAATATTCAGAATATTCAGAAGAAGATGAAAGATATAAATAACTAAATTAACAATGAAGGTTAAGATTAATTTATAAATCATTTTTTAAACTTACAGTTGCTCAAGAGAGGGAGAACAATTTTATAACAGATATAAAGCATGATCTGTTATAAAATTGTGAACACTTTTTTGATAGTGGAACTGAAATGTTTTCAGCCTAAATGTAAAAGGAGAAACTGTGCAGCCCAAGAGATTATAGTGTTTAGGTGAAAACACATGTCTCACATATTAGACCATAAGCATCAGGGTGTGGAAATGAAAAAAAAACGCTAAAAAGGTAAGATGAAGCAAAACCATGTAAGGCTTTATATGTCAGAAGCAGGAGCTTGTATTTGATGTTGGCTGAAACGAATAGCCAGTAAAGGCTCACAGAGCATATCGGTGATTTGAAGAGATTGTGCAGAACGCGCAAGGACTCTGGAGACTCTGTGTTGAAAACATGCCGAAGCTGCTGTATCGCTTTTAGCCAGGAGACCAAAGAAAATGGAACTGTGGTAGTCGAGACGAGTGGTGATAAAAGCACAGACCAAAATTTCGCCATCTTTTGTGTTCAGCATGTGGTGGAAATGAACAATATTGCAAAAGATGAAGAAAAAGGGAGCATTTTTAAAGAGTGACCTAGAAAGTGGGAAATAAGCAAAAGAAATGCAGAAATGTAATGCCAGAGAGAATGGTTTAACTTGTTGGTTAACGGTTAGGAAATTTGCACACAAATTTTCAACTCTTACTAATGTTAATAATTGGCATAATTTCTTATTGATTTGGTAGAGAGCAGAAAACACCAATTCATTAGGTGGACCGTGTTGGACAGGACAGTGGCTTACTGGTAAGCCAGGGTTGGTACAGGTAGGGATGATTCTCGCCTCCAGTCTGTATGTGTGGCGTTTGCCAGTTCTTTCCATATTGGTAGGTTTTCTTCAAAAGTCCAAGGACCTACATTGAGGGGTAACTGGCATCCTGTAGTATATGATTGGGTGTGCGAATATGTGTGCTCGTGCACTGGGATGTGGTAGTACCCCATCAAGGATGTACCCGGCCTTGTGCCCCAAGTTCCCTGAAATAGGCTCCAGGTCGCCTGTGGCCCTACACAAGATAATCGTTAAAGACAAGGGATGGATAGACTATGAGGTTGGCCTTATCGTCAAAGTTAGACTGGGAAGCATTTGCACTGTAGAAATGAGAATCTGGTGCTAAACTTAGCTATGCAGTTTTCTGGCTAAACTGCATAGCTAAGCAAATAAGATAAAATAAAGCAGTGTACAATGTATCCAGAAATAGTTGAATGTATTAAAAGTTAACATGCACAATATAAATACTACCATCATCTGCATCATCAAATCACAATCCTGCTTTTGGTTCACATCAAAGTCCCAAAAAACACTGATTCAGTCTAGACATCCAAAGTCTAGGCATCCAAAACCAAACACCAAAACTTAAGAGCTGATTATCCACATCGATAATGATTTGCCTTATGCACAAACGTGACAAATACAACAAATGTGTGTTTCAGGTTTGCAAGACAGCAGGGGATATTTATTAAAAGGGTCTGAAAGCAAATCAGACATTTAGAAGCAAATAAAGTGTGTGTACAAAGTAAATAATGTACAACAGAGTACCAACACCTTGTGTTAGTTTGGGTGTCTCACTCTGTTGACATAAGCAGTTAATAATATTCTTACACTGCGACATTATCTGATAAATGTCAGTAAAATTATATTATAGGTAGTGAACTCAAGCCTAGTTTTGGATTCTCATATAGTTTTAGCTGACAGAATGCTGCAAATAAATTCTTTGGAATAAATATTTCGAACATAATTATACAAATTATCCAACTAAATTATAGATTACCTGCTTGAGACCTGAAAGAAAATCTCATGACCTGATATGAGAACAATCTACTACTTTGTCTATAAATCCTTGTGTGGTCCCAATATGATGACTTGCGTATAATTCTTTTGCCAAATTTCCTCCTGTTTGAAGATATTGAGAAGTTCATAATTATCAGGTGCTAATAAAGAGAAACAGTGAGTATCAAATGCAATTTACACAACAGTAGAGTCACAGTCTCAGGAGGTTATATTTCACGGATCAATTAAAATGATTATGCAAAATAACAATTACTTGCAGCCCCAATGTGGTGGAGAATAAAATGATAACTCGGAGATTCTACCCAAGAGCTCTTTCTTCTCTAGGAATGGAAACTGTTTGTTTAACACATGGGGCTGCCACTGACATCAAGTCAGAGCTTTAGAAGAAAAAAAAATCACTTTCCTACTGGTAATTACAGGTTTCACAAAGACATAAATGGTTTTACAAGTTGAAAACTTGTAATTACCGTAATTCCGACATCACGTCATGAGTCCATTCATATGGAATCGTTTGGTGGTTTGTAGTTCACTCTCGGCTGATTGTACACTAAACACTATTCCACGTAGCAGTAGTTGTAGTGAGGTATGTAGTATGGAAGAATTACCGCTTGATATAAAACTACTTCATGCTAAAAATAAAATGACTGTTGCATTGTGGGATTGCTCTGAAACAAACCTGAGTAGCACATCATCTGAGTATCTTCAATGTACTGGAACCAATCCATAAATTTCGGAATTAAGTAATTTTTTTTTTTGCATTTGGCCTGGTATTTGTATAATACCACAGCTAATATTGAAAACAATAATAGTAAGAAGAAGATGATTAAAGAATAACCTTTAACTCTGATGTTAGATGAGGCTCCCCATCTTTTCAGTGCCCCTGGAGTGCTAATATTACCATTGTGTGTGGCAAATATGAACAGAAAGAATATACACCGCCTAGCCATAAAAATGTCACCCACTCTAATATTTGGTTGGACTGCTTTGATTAAGGGCATGGCATCTTTTCGATTAGCTTTTGCACTGTCACAACATTTATTTCCATCCAGAGTCGCATTAATTTCTCTAAAAGATCTTGCATTGATGATGGGAGAATCAGACCGCAGCATAACGTCTTCTCTAGCACATCCCAAATATGCACAATGGACTCTGTAGAGGTCAATCCATGTAGATGATAGAAATGATGTTCCATGCTCCCTGAACCACTCTTTCACAATTTTAACCTGATGAATGCTGGCGTTGTCACTTTTGAAAAATGCCTGTGCCGTGGATTAAGAAAATATTAATTGATTAATTGAAAAACCTGTTCATTCAGTACATTCAGGTAGTTAGCTGACCTCATTTTTTGAACCCACAACATTAATAAACCTAAACCTGTCCAACACGAGCAAACCCAGATCATAACACTACCCCCACAGGCTTGTCCAGTAGGCACTAGACATGATGGTTGCATCACTTCATCCGCCTCTCTTCTTACCCTGATGAACGCATCACCCTGGAACAGGTCAAATCTGGGCCACATTTCCCAATGTTCCTCTGTCAATTCTTTTTGTTCTGTCGAAAATTGAGTTTAGTGGTTTTCTTAAGGCTACACAGCTGTTTAGTCCCAAATCCCTGGAGATCTCTTCGCATTGTCTGTATGGAAATGCTCTTACTTACACTATTAAACATAGCTGTGAGTTCTACCATTATTTTTTTTTTCACTATTTGATGTCACTAAGCTTTTAAGTGATCTCCCACGCTCATTCAGGATGTTTTTTCCAACCACATTTCTTTCTTAAAGATGATGGTTCACCACTACCCCTTCCAGGTTTTAATAACGCGTTGGACAGTTGTTATACCAATTTTAGTTGTTTTCAACAATCTCCTTAGTCGCTTTCAAGGGGTAGTAATTTGACCACAGGATGTGTCTTTATGACATGGTTGTTTAAGAAATCAAAAGCTACTTAATGAATCAACTAGGGTTAAATAACTTGTTGCCAACTGAATCATATTAATGATTTCAATAGTTAACCAGTGGGAGGCTCTTAACTATTTCCTAAGTTAAATCCAGTTGGTGACTTTTTTTGGCTGGGCAGTGCATTTATTCTAACAAATACAGTTTACATGGCAACTATATAACAAATGAACAGATTATCAAAAGATTTTCACCACCCCACTCATTTCTGTTGTTGAAAATCCATTCCGATCGGGCTGGATCAGATCACACTGTTCCCACTAAGGTGTTTAAATTATACATTTTCATTCTGATTGGATCCAGAATCATACTGCTCATACTCTGAACACTTTTGACAGGTTTAGTGCAAGATGTGTACATACTACACTTTTTTAGCAGTGGCTCGCAACATGTTATTAACATGTAAGTAACCTTGAAAAACTGATATCTACAGGATGTCTAAAGAGAAAGACTTTCTTGTATTTTAATGTAGTCCTAAAAGAATAGTTTTCCAGGCTTCCTAAAGGACTGTTTTGGCTCACATTTTTGTAAGGATTTGCCTCTCATTTTCAGTGCAGTCTGAGTCTGAGCAGTTTCAGAGGAATATTTGTGTTTGTTAAGCCACACATGAATAATTCAAGCATAAAGCGTTTAAATTAAGGCATGAATCAGCGATAAACAGGTGTAGATGATGACGGATGAAGATCACGCTGGAACAGATGAGAGGGGAAATGAGGTTGTTACATAAACAATTAACTTTTAAATTTTGCACAGTACTGTATATATGCATTTTTTGCAAATAGCCAAAGAATGCACAGAGAAGCACATAGAGGCCATGGTGTACCAGGAAAAGACAAAGGAAAAAAATAATTTGAAGGAACGCATTTGAAGTGCAGATGTGTCAACATAAGTGGGACAGACGACTCTGTGTGCGTGTTTGCAAAGAATCAGCAATCATGTGGAGGATTTTAAACAGTTTTTTAAATGATTATTATTTCCACTATGTACAGTACATCAACATGTATGTCTATGTACGTCATCAAAGAAATGGCTTTAGAAAAAATTAATAAATAAATAAACAAAATAATAATAATAATAATAATAATAATAATAATTTAGAAATGGGTTAAACAGAGCACAGATCTAAATGCTTTTCAAAAAAACAAAAAATCAAGAGCTAGTCCCTCACAATTTAATAGAACTAGAGACTTGTGCAAGGAAGCGTGGAATAAAATTGGGAAAAAGAAAAAAAAAAAGATGTATGTAACCGTTACGCTCTAACCCGAAAAGACTGAGTGTTATAATACATGCAAAAGGTAATTTAACAAAGTATTATTTAAAGGATGTGCACATATATTTTTGTTTCTATAAATAATCTATTTTTACATTAATTTCAGAAATTGGTATCTCACGTTAATGTTGGAAAAAGATCTGACATGATTGATCTCTTTTCAGATTATGTAACCGTACATTTTTATCACTTTCAGCTACTCTACCCACCTCTGCTGCTCAACGATGATCACATGCAATGCTGCAACAGCAGCGCAAGGCTTAATCATTACTCTTAGTCTTCAGTAGTTTAAAACTGCAGAAATACTGTTTTCTGGATAAGTAGGTCACCTCACTGTGTAGTAGCAGGTTTTTTTTATCCCAGTTTTTCCCCCATTTGCTAGTTCATATCTAACTAGCAATCTCCCCATCACACAACAGTTACAAATGGGCTGCTCAGGATGCGTTATAGGGAGGCTGAACACACTTGGAGGAAAGTGTTAACTTCAGCACACTCAAGCTCACTAGTGTCACTGTGATTGACAGGTGAGAGAGTGTTAAAAAAAAAAAGTAAAAAAATACATCCAGACAGCACGACCAATTACACTCTCTTGGAGCTTCAGGTTTGGACCGCTGAAGCATTATTTGGATTTAAACTTGGAATATCCCGAGGATATAAAAAGCAAGACTTTTCTGTTCCATTAGTCAAGAGTCCCAGATTTTAAAAAGCCCAGGTCACTACTGTATAAAAAAAAAACAGTTCTGTAATGATACACACACACGTAGAAGTAGAAGAATATTAAAAACATAAATAAAGATGAAGGAATCATACAGACATCACTTCATTTTATCTGATAAACTTGGAGAACATCTAAGCTACCTAGGGTATGAAATTCTCTGTAAAAAAAAAAAAAGGCTGAAATATTAAGCTAACCCAGTACTCCTCCATTCCATTTCATTTCCCATGGTGCAACTTCGGACTGCAAGCTAAACAGGGAAATGACATACCGATGCTGCATTCTTAATCTATAATTTACTTTCTGCCACTAGGCAGGAGCTGAGGGCTCGATCATAGGCAAAAAGGAGCACTGCAAGAAAGCCAGTGCTCTTCGCTTATACAGTAACTCCATGACCTTCGTGGTTGTCTATTTAAGGAGGCAGGTGTGTCCTTTCCAATCCATCACAGACATGCTTTTAGTCAGAGATCAGAGAGCAGAGGAGTGAGGGTGGTGGTGAAGTCACAGGAAAACCAAGACTTATGGAACTGCTGTTATAAAAGGTTCTGAATTTGTAATGGAACAGTCAAAGTTACTATATGCTTTGTAAGATATATTTAACTGCAACTGTGAAAAGGGAAACAGTAGAAGCAAAGTATTAAATTTTAACAGAGTTCAGAGTTTAACCCTATTCTTACAAAAAAAAAAAAACCTGAATGGCATTTATGCATTCATTTTTGTTATTATCATATAATTTATACCGGAGGTAAACAAGCATACAAGAAATTTACCAAATCTTTTTCTCAGGTAGTTTACAGTTCAGATCATTGTACTGAAGTGCAAGCAGCATTAGGTGCCGATGTATAAACCATGGTCAGAGACTTGAATTCAACAGCTATAATTTCAACACTGTAGCCATTAACACATGATGAAACTCATACAGATGTAAAATGCTGAAATAGTGAAATTGTTGTATTTTGTTATTTTGAACCTATTGTGAAGCAAAATCTATGCAGCTAAAATGAGCTAGATAAAGTTCAGCTGTGCATTAGTGCAATCAGACATGCATCTGCTGACAGATTACAGAACTTGGCCTTATGCAGGTAACAATAACAAAGTCCCATTTCTTTCAGACATTCCTGAGTCATACGATTTAAGAAACGAGCTTAAGTCCATCTAGAATAGTGTCTTTGTATTTCACTAAATTAAGAACAGGAAGATCTAATGATGTGTATAAGCTCCTTATTTAAACAATAACAAGAATGCTGCATCTGCTAGCCTCACTGGTGGAGGATGACTGAAAACAAGAAGATACATTACACCATCATATTTACTGCATGCCATTCATGGCACCTATTTATACCCACACTGACTCATCTAGTGATAAAAAAAGAAGAGAAAAAAAAGAGTAATATAAAGACGCCTTACTCAAGCTGTATCCCAAGCAAGACAAGAAACAGTGACTGGAAGAGAAAAAGTCAGTAAGAAATATGAGGGGAATGAGGGAGAGGAATTGACTGGAATAAAACTGCAACACAACCTTCAGGACAGCTGGGGCAACTTCATGACAAATGTCACGAAGGACAGTGACATTAAAAAGTAGACTGAGAGCAAAGCGCTCTACAGGTTGAAGTTTATGACTATAATAGAGTAAATTCATTTATACAACTGTCAGTCAAATATACTAAAGTCAATTAAATCTGACGCAAAAGGAAAATGGGTTTCCATAGAATCTAGTTCCACTTCTGTCAGCCACAGGCTCGAAACAGATTCAATGAAACCTCACGTTCTGCTGTGATGTCGATCATAGGGTGAGAATTTGTCATGAATTCAGGGATCCAACCTGATTTGTGTCAATAGTTCAGGCTGCTGGTGGTAATGGTGTGGAGAACAGCACACACTGGGCAGCTTAATACCAAATCAAACATAATTTTTACTGCTACACTATTGTTGTTGACCTTGTGCATATATATGACAACGCACCATGAAACAAATGTCTCAAACTGCTGCCATGAATGTGCTAATGAGTTCAGTGTACCTGTGTGCAGTGGCCTTCCTGGACACCAGGTCCAAATCTAGTAGAGAACCTTTAGGATGTGTAGTAGACCAAGCAAATATATAGCAATAGTGTAATGCAAGATGGAATCGTAAGAAATGCTTTCAACATCTTGCGGCATTAATACCATGAAGAGCTGATATTGTTCTGAGAGCAAAGTCACTAATAAAGAGGGTTTATGCAAAGATTGGGATCTCATTTTAGTTACAATATTATAGAAACTATACTACATGAACTAAAAACTAAAAGCGATGAACGTCTTTGGGCTCAGCCTGGAATGCACTCAATGCAAGTGTTTCCTCGGCTATGCGGCTCGGAGAGAATGTGCTGTACATACTTGCAGCACGCCAAATCCCTCCCACGATAAAAACATCCCCTCTATCCATTTTTGACACACTATAGCTGCAAAGAGAGAGAGAGGCTCACGGGCCACTATTCATAGCAACAGAAATGTCTCTTGTGTGGTAACTTTGGTGATCGCCTAGGCTCCCTTTTAGATCCCTCTGGTATGTCGACACTACAACGGCTGAGAGTTAGAGGGCCTCGTCCTTTATACTGTACTGCTTGTGGGAAAGAAGAGCATTCGCATAATCAGAACATCTATAGTGGCATCTCTATCCAATGCAGTCAGCCGATGAGAACAGATCGGTGTCAAAAAATAGAACGTCACCCTTCCACCTGCGATCACACTAATCAAAAGTTGATAATACTATTGTTAGAAAGGCTGAAAGTAGGACACCAGCAACACACTTTAAGGTTAAAGTAATGCTGTATCTTGATTATATACGCTATATTGGCAAAAGTTTGTCGACATCTGACCATCACACCCACATGTGCTTGCTGAACTTTGCATTTCAAATTTAGTCTTCCATTCGCTGTTATAATAATAAGCTTCACTATTCTGGAAAGGCTTTCCACTATTTTCAGTCACTGTTGTGGAATTTGTCCATTTAGCCATAAGCGCATTAGTGAAATCAGTCACTGACGAGGGGGGAAAAAAAGAGGCCTGATGTGCATTGTTCACAGTGTTCCGGACTGAGTGACAGTCTAGAAGAAAACAAAAGTAGACTATGAAAACTGAACCTTCAAAGATGAATTGACAAAGTTTACTCTTTCTGCGGGACATTTTAAACCAGTTTGTCTCATATGCTCCAAAACTGTAGCGATAAAAGAAATGCAGCTAAGAGAAAAAACACCGGTCGATTGAGCAAAATTATCCACAGCAGTCTGAGGTGGACGCATGTAAAATACCCGGCCCATGTGCTTCTTATTGTACATATGCATGGGCAAAATGGTGCAGTGATTACAAACCTTTGGAAACTTAGTGCATAATGACTCGGATCGCCGGATCAGACGACATCACTTTCATCATAAATTGATTTTCAAAATGTAAAACTTACATTTAATATGAAAAATAGATGATTCTGTATATAATGTTGATTTTGTATATATCATTCTGATCATTCTCTAATTCATTTGTGTCTTCAAGTCAGGTGTCCTGTATTGGTGATGTTAAAGCTTCCATTCCAGTTCCCCTGAAAGATGTCCTGTCTACCTCTAAATGAACCTCATTCTGTGAAAAACATATACATTCTCATGTAAATTATTTATTAGGTCATTTATTAGCATTTGTAAGTTTGTAAATGGTGCAGGTGCATTGTAGGCAACTGATCACAAGCTGAAAAATCCATAATGTTGATGTTGAGTGTTGATTTTAAGTGTGGCATTTGAATCTATTGCGGTTTGTGCGGTTGGTGCAGTAAATCGCATAAAAAACTAAATTGCTATATGAGATCATTTGTCGATTTGGTGTTAGTCTAAATAAATACATTAGCCTAAATAAATATCACAGTTTAAATAACTATTTTAAAAATTTTTTTATTTTTATAAATTTAGTCCTGTCCAATTCTTTTTCCCCCGATTTTCTCCCCAATCTAGTCGTGTCCAATTCCCTCCCGTCACTAGGGGGCTCCCACATTAAGGCTACTCACT
>JAQMYK010000039.1:16687620-16701388 GCA_030014345.1 Clarias buthupogon | reverse complement strand
CCAGAATTGGTCATGGACCGACGGACCCAATATAGACATGATCTGCACGTCTATCCGACGTCCAATGTTTAGTGGGGAGAGTAAATCACAGATGAAAAATCGAAAATGGTGATCGGATAAAGAATACGTTTTAATGTCTTCAGGTCTCTTATTTCAGCGGTGAAAATATTCCCTAATCCGAGCTAAAATATTCGGTTTAGCTTTTCTAATTAATATCTATTGGTGCAGGTGTTTGTTTTGAGCAAGTAGCTTATTGATAGCTTATTTTAAAGTAGATTATTAAATCTGGTACATATCATCGCTTTTACTCAACATTTTGATTTCACTTCTGGCACAGATTAAACTTCAGGCAGATATCTAAGAACTGTAAGATTCTTAGATTTACTTATTATTAAATTCTGTTCAGCGGTCGATTTAAGACATGCTCACAATTTTACGCATGTACAGTATGCTATCATAACTTGGGGTTTATAATCTCGCAAAAATTGCTCATAACATCCATTCTACTCAACATTTAGATTTAATTTATGCAGGTTTAACTTCAGGCAAATACAGAAGGACTGGCAAAGGTTCATGAAATTCTGTTCAGCTAGTTTTGCATAATGTTGTGACAAAATCTGACTGGATAGACATACTGTACATACAGACAGAACATTTCCTGAGACTGGTTTCAGGTCCTCCAATGTATGAAATGTAAAGATATAATTGAAAGTGCAAGTTCTGATCAATGTACAGGCACAACCATTCCTTTTATTTATATAGAGATCAGAGCAATTTCCAATCCCTGATTTGATTTCTGGTAGCTAACATAAGGTCGAGAAGGAGTTTGATGAAAAAAAATCTTAATTAGCAGGCCTGTTAAGAGGATGAAGGCAAACCAAAGCCAAAATTCTGTCTCCCAAACTGTGTGGCACTTCAGCTGTTAACAAGGATGCAATAATGATGCTCTGAAGTTCTACAGATTGCCTCAGACAACATGTTAGCTCATGCAGAAGAACTGCACAAGCAGCACAAAGAGAAAGGCCTTAAAGCAGTGCTTTGACACAACTCTAGCTTGCTCTCATCAGTGTTTGCCAAATTCCAACTCCTCAGAAGAATCTGTCTTCCTTTTCACATTCACGTGTTATAGAACAGGCTTGCTAATGCTGTATGTTTGAGATTTCCGGTCTTCTTTTGGAACACATTTAATTCTGGTAATTCTGGCTTTGCCAGTTTATCACGCCAGTCAGTCATAACTGGTATTAACTCAAGATATGCCTGGGTCTGTTTTCACACTCACAATGGTTTCAAAGTCTTCAGTTTGTTATTTTTCTCAAAGCAAGATAGTCATAAAAGTATCATCACTGGAACCAGGCGATTATTAAACATGCAATGAATGCATTTTGCCGTTTTTTTTTATTTGTCCTGTGGGCTTCATGCATTATCACTCAAACCACATGGAAGTAAAATCGTCCTGCTCATACAATTTCTTTATCCCTGTGCCACTTTTAACCAGATGCCTAGTTAACTTTTCTTGCACAATGATAGTGTGCTTCCTATTCACACCTGTATTTTTAGGGCTCAAGCACTATAGGACCCTCTTGTTTTCCCAAGGATTTTTTTTTTTTCACCACGCTTTTGGGCTTTTTGGGGGTCTTAACATGCTCAAAAACTCATGAAAATTGTCAGACAGGTTAGAATCTGCTATCATTAGGAGGCCTGAGAGTCACGTGACCTGGGGCCCTCAGGGGCCCCCACACAAGATTTTGCAGCGTAGCTCATACACACTCTCACGTAGGCCCCACCCCGATAACCCGCCCCCTTTGTTATTCCTGCTGTGCTGTTATACCCCAATATCACCTATGTGGTTTGACTATGCGAGGACCGACGCATGGAAAAATGGAAACCTAATCACAGCGCCAAAACTCGCGGTGAATCATGATGAACCGTACTTACGGCCACCGCGTGAAACCACGTAGGTGAGATTGGGGTATTAGTAGTTAATAGACTATGGGCCAAACTTCACTGAGTGATGATGGTAGAATAATTTATAAAGGTCTTGACTAAAACAACATGCATGAAGAATCACTCTAACTAGTTACTTTTATCAGAAAGTAACGCTGTAATGTAACTGCTTACTTTTTAATGATAGTAATTTTGTAATGTAATGACACCCTTTCTACACGTTTGCAAAATTTGTATCATTAAAATAACTTTTGACATCAATTTCAAGTTGCTTTTATACGAGTGATCTAGCATAAAAACACCTTAGCATGAGAAAAAAATATGCATTTTTTATTTTGTTGTTTGGAAAAAAAAAAACACTCACATGCACTGATCAAGATAAAAGCATTGCTTGAGTAGGAAAAGATAAATTATATATAAAATACTCTGATTACATACAGTATAATACCAGTAATACAATTAATGCATATACAGTCTCACTTGGATGTTTCCTTAATTGAGTACATTTTTAGGTCAAATGTACAAAGCATTATAAAGACATGATCTTCAAATACTGTAGCAGCCAAAATTTAGGAGCAAACCTTCAGAAAGGCCAATGGAATGTAATAAATAAATACTTCATTTCTATAGAGTAAAAAAACAAACAAAAAGAAAAAGGCATATAAATGGCATTCCAAGACCAGAAGCAACACGACAGGAATCACACAGTACCTTCTTTACTTAAGATAATCACTTTGTGTTTGGTAAACATTTAGCATATACATCTGCTCGTCCTGTCCACCGCTGCTATTTAAAAGATGGTAAGTTTGGCACTTTTATGCTGATGTCTCCGATGTTGATGTTCTTGGGCATTTCTGGCAGGTTCATGTTCTTTACTGCTGAAACAGCACGTGCAGGAGCCCCTGCAATACCAGCCTGTGAACACACACGCACCAACACACACAGTAACAGTGGGGTTTGAACCATGGCATGAAAATCAAATCCACACAAGAACAGGCAACACAGACACTCAAGTTTCACATTTCACAGATACATTACACGGAATGCAAAGCATACTACAGATGGGTGGCATTCTGGCATTCTTGTTCTCACAGCTCAATATGCACATGCATGTCTCGGATGTAACTAACAGTAGTGCAGAATAAGCCGTAACTATGGAAACTGAACATATGATCAAAGGATTTGAGTGCGCATGAAGTAAAAGAGAGAATTTTCCAGAATTCCAGAGCAGAGATGTTTGAAAGCAGAAATAAACAACATATTTAAACTTAAAATTTCACACTCCACAAATGATAAAACGAGTTAACTTTCTCTAAAACATATATTCAAAACGACAGGTTGCTAGGTGGGCTAAGTTTTAGCCCAATGCATTTTCTCATGATTAGATGCAACTATGCCTCTTAATAAACATTATCTTTATAAATAAATTCATTGATGTTGATCTGGTGTTCAGCAATATTAACATGAACTGTTATATATAAGTATTGACTTGGTTTTCAATTAACCAATCATCAATAAAAACTATTTACCTGATAACAATAACTGACTCATAGTACAATAATACAATAATATAAATACAAATGACTTACAGCCCTGGGGGGAGGGGAGGGGGGGGTTATAAAATAGATCCATGTTTAAAGGTTTGTGCCCCCTCTTTTAATTCTATAAACATCATAAAATTCATCTGATCATAGCGGGTCTTAGTATTAGGTAAATACAACCTCAAACGAACATCATTTTGATTTTTAATTCTTAGAGATGCAGTTGTTGCTGAACATCAATCTGTAAAAGGTTATAAAACCATTTCCAACCAATTTGGAGTTCAATGTTCAACAGTAATAATGATTATTTAGGCCTCACTAAGCATGTTAGATGTTAAAATCCATGCCAGCACAATTATAAGAGGACTGAACAAGTACTGTTTGTTTGGAAGAGTTGTCAGCCTCTTCTGTCTAAAACAAAAAAGCATGGAAGCACAACTGAGGTTTGCAAAACTGCACCTAAAACAACAGGGCTTCTGGAACAATGTCTTAGGGACATATGAGACCCAAGTGAAGGGTTTTGTTTTTGGTCTTAATGCCCAGCACCTTGTTTGGGGAAAACAGCATTTCAGCAGAAGCACCTCATACCCACTGTCAAGTACTGTATGGTGGTAGAGGGGCATTAATCATTAAATCTACATCTCTATACCAGAGTATTCTAGAGGCAAATGTGAGACCATCTGTCCGACAGCTAAAGTCAAAATTAGGTCATGCAACAGGACAATGATCCAAAGTACACTAGTAAATCTACATCAGAAAAATAAAAGACTCAAGGTTTTGGAATGGCCTAGTCAACGTCCAGACCTCAACACAACTGGCAAGACCTTAAGAGAGTTGTGCCCAAAATCCTCAATAAACTGAAGTGGTGATGTAAAGAAGAAAGGGCCAAAATTCCACCACCACAATGATGTGAGAGACTGAGACTTTGTATTGTCCACATGCATTTTTTTTTCTTTTGGCTTTATTTTCAGTAAAAAAAAAAAAAAAAGTTATGTTATTTATCTGAGGTTATATATGCCTAATAATAAGACCTGCTACAATCAAATGATTTGTTCTTTTACCACAAAAAACAACAACATAGAATTAGAAGAGGGCTACTAACTTTTGAACATCACTGTTTTTTCCCCCTATTTTTTTAGTTTCTGTTAGAGACAAAAATATAATGGCAATAAACCAGATTTCATGAAGCATATTCCTGGGTTTGATGCATTTAACACATTCATTAACCATTAAATTCTACAACCAATTCTCCAATATTGTCAAACCAATCAAGGGAATGCTAAAAGGAATGCTAAAAGCCTAATAATAAAAGTGTTCAAAAATGTTACATCAAGGGTTACATTTTTATTCCTCTGCATACTTCCATAATACAGCAAAAACTGGGATGACTACAAGCTTCTGAAGAATTCCTGGTATTGCACTTGACAGCCAGAGCAACGGCGAGGAATTTCACACTCTTTGTTAGCTATGGTCGACCTTTTCATCTGTTATATGGATAAGTGTATTCTAAAATAATCTTTTGGTTTAGTTACTGTGCACACAGGCTATATCAGTATCATGCTATAGAGTCAGTGTAAAACAAACCAAGACTGGATTATAAACTGGTGTGAAAACCCACATAAACAGATGCACAGACAAAACTTTTATTAAAATGCAATTACAACTTCTACACACAGACAAACAGACGAAAAAGTTCGGTAAGAACTGACTGACTACGAAAGTGTGAAATAATCATGCTGTTGGTGACTAATACACAGATGGAGAAATGATGTAATCTCGGTGAAACTAGTGATGGGCAATACTGACGGGATTCTTTTAAATTATCATACTGTGAGTTTCTGGTTCACCACATATTGACATTGCACAGGCTAAAAGCACCCACATCCATAAAATAATTTTAGTAATAATTATTTATTACTAAATAAATATAAGTAACTATACACTGTCAATAAGGTTCTGCATTTACAGCTGGTACACAAAATTACATTTACTGAAGTTTCACTCTGGAGCTCCCAGTGGAACGAGCTACCCTGAGCCCCCAGTCAGTATGAATGATTAATTGATGGTAAAATGTTTCACATAGACTGCATTTGAACAGCCCTAACAAAAAAAAACATTCATTAAAGAGTCTATAGAATGATCCATAAGAGACAGAACAAAGATTCTGGGTCACAGCATGTTGGGGTCTATTATCAACAAAGCCCTTACTAGCCATTGGGAGAGTTTTGTAGCTGTAAAGTGTCCTGCTCAATGGGAATACAGCAGGCGGCAGTATGTACCTAATAGTGGCACGCAAACAAATTAAACACAATGCCTAAAAGTATTATTTCAGGGAAAAAACGTAAATAGCAACCCTCCCGCCTGCGTCCTAGTCAGTAATTTTTTAAACTGCATTCAGGCATGGTGCACTGATCCATGTTGAGGAACAGTACAGAGAGTTCTCATTACTCAAATTTACCGGTTAAATGTACTCGGATCCGTGCATGGGCTCGTAGTGTAAGAGCACACTATTAGGCCAGCAATCTGACTTGCACCACTGTGACTTTGGGGAAGAGCAAAGGCATGCATGCACATTTTCACACAAAATCTTCTTGTGATCCATATTTTATTTTGATTGGGCTTGTACTAAGTGTATAGAGGATTCTTTTGTCCTTGCAAAGTAATTTGCTTTATTTAGTTTTTAAATTCTGCCCATCACTAGACTCAATTAACATTATACTCAAGTGCAAAAACCCCATGCTGTTCATCAACCTTCTAATATGTGCTAGTACTGTGGTCAAGGTTTGGAATATTATAAATATAGTATATGATAACTGTTATATGAAAACAGATGCATTAGAGTCAGTCAGTCATTACCAGTTATCAGTTTGCATTATGCAACGTTATGAATGTACTCAATCGTGAAAGGACTTATAGTAATAATATAAATGCATAAAGTACTTACCAACTATAAACAAATAAATAAATAGTGGATTTTGTGCCCAAAATATTTTTGCTTATGATGTATATACTATCCACAAACCTGTGTTAAACACATAAGTGAATTTCTACATAAAAGTAAAAATAAATCTGCTGCATACTACCATGTTATCCTGAGAACAAAATTTGTTTTTAAAATTAATTTAATTAAATGATTTTGAAGTACATAGAAACGTATTTCATTAAATTTACACACAACCAAACATACCACGTTTAGATCTTTTTAGACTTTAGGTTGGTTATTGTACTTGTCATTTGAAAGAGGATCATCAGTAAGTTAACGTTTTACTAGACAATTTAAGCATATAAAACAAAACATCAAAGTCTTAAAAGTTTAATGTTCGCCCTCAGGATGTGCAAGATTGTGTAAATTTACTTTGTTGGGAATTCAGAGCAGTACCTGGGTCTACCTGTCCTGCCTGGGGGACTGAAAGATAAACGTCTGCAAGAAGAGAATGGAAAGAACTAGAGAAAGTCAGGAAAGAGGAATGAGGAATGGTAGTTAAAGCAGATAAGTAATCACAGTTTGTAGAGCTGAAAGAGTGAGTATAACCCATCTTAGACCGCAAAGTATACAACAAACTGTTTAATCCTTTATTAGGCATGTGCCGATAATACCACAATATTAAAAATGCAGTATATTATAATCATGGACAGCATTTAAAAATATTGTGACCATCCCTGATTATTTAAACAAGTGGTTGCACAATCATTCTCATGTAAACCTGACCCACCTCCTCCAAGACTGACAGGAACTCTGAAGGAACAACCATTCAGAGTGCACATAACTTTTTTTTTTTTTTTTTTAAACCAGAGTACAAAGTTCTTTTCTGTTAATCGCCCATGTAAAGAATAGAGATATGGGGAAAAAAATAATTTCAGTAATGAATCGCGATTCTTTTGATAGATTTTTAAATGATTTATTACGTTTATAATGGAGATGCACCGTTCAATCAGCCATAAGCTACACCCAGTCACATGCTTACAATTGCTCAACATGCGCTCAAGACTTTGGAGGCATTTGAGACGGTAAAACATGAAGCGGTCACCGTTTCTTTATAATACTACAGGTGGTATGCTCTAAATTTTTCACATACTGACAGTCAATGTGATAGGAGTAAATTATTTGAAATTAATTTAAAATTTAGTTTGTTTAGAAGAAATAATGATGATGAAAGAGATATGTGCTGCTCAGTAAACTTTTTGTTGAATTAAATTTTAAATTAAATGATAAACTCTTTTATTTGAAGTTGGTTTATACTGTTTAAATGCTTCCCTTCTTTTGTAGATAGGAAATCTAATATAAGAAATGTGTTACATTCAATTACTCATGTTAACTCAGTTGTGAATCTGTTGAATCAGGCTAAGATATAAATCTTTTAAGTCATGACAACCTTTTTTTTTCTAAAGGTTCATGGTCATAAAATTATAACAGAATTGGGAAAAAATACTTACGGAATCACAATATAAATCGAACTGGCACCTGGGTTATGTGATAATACCGTATCAGGTGATGACTGATGATTTTCAGCCATAGTAAACAAGAATCACAATTTATAATGAAAAGATTAACAAAGGAGGATAAGCTTCATCATCAGGTGACACAGGTTAAATCTATCAGTTCCAATCTGAATTTACAAAGGCAAACAAAAATAAAAATGGAGAGCTACATGAAGCAGCAGTAAAGCCATGGAGCGGAGCAGAAAGCTTACTTGCTGTAGCACCACCTCTAGCAGCTTCATTCCCTTCTATAGGCAATATAATGAAAACCTCATCATTAATATAATATAATCTCAGTGTTTCCCTTGGGCATCTTTTCCTTTTCGGTAATAACTGCAAAAGTGTTCTTTTGTATCCTTATTTCATAACCAATCAGAAATCTATTTTATAAGATACATTCTTGGACCATTCTGCAGTATATGGCCAATAGTTTATGGACATACTGTAAGACCATCCCCATGTGTGCCTTTTTAAAAATCCCCTTCCAGGATTAGTCCCTGCTTTGCTGTTTTAATAACTTTGGCTTTTTTGCAAAGTTTTTGGCAGTGGAGCTGTGCGGATTTGCTAATTCAGCCACGAGAGCATTAGTAAGGTCACGCATTAAACGCAGCCAGTGTTCTAGTTCTCAAAAGTGTTGAGTGGGTTTGAGGTCAAGGCTCAGGTAAATGCTATTTTTTCTCAATATTATATTGTAAAGATATAAAATATGCTAAAATATTAAAAAAACGTGCTGTCGGCACATGCCTTAAATACGTTCAAAAATGTATTTAAATTCATGGAAAGACTTTTTTGTAACACATTTCAGCGGTCTAGGGTAGGTTGTCAAAAGAGAGAACAAGCAAGAAGATTTGATGTTTATGACATAAGGGTGCTGAGAATGATTCAGACAATTATTATTATTTACTATATAATTCAAAAAGAAAAAAAATGTTAGTCTGCGCCCATGCAATTATAAACTAAAACTTCAGTTAATCCATTTAGTGTTAGTAATTTTTTGTATGCAACACTCAAACAGTTGAACTGGATTCAAAAGGTCTACCTTTGAAGTGACAAACTCAGGACCTCTTAAACATTGTGCATTAACATGCACACAACTCATTTAATCATTTTATTAATTAAACAAATCTTAAAAACAGTGTTACTTGCCTCTTGCAGCAATGATATGTTCATTTCTTCTGTATAATTCATCCTTAACTAGTTAAGCATCCTGATGATTCATCTTCATAATATGAAGGTTTTATCTGCTATGAGTTGAGTATCTGTGCACATTATGACTAGTGCAGTTAATGACAGGACTATACTACTAAAAGCAGCAAAAACACAAATTATTTTCATTAGTTCATATATCAGGTGCCAACGAGGTTTAGTTGATCACAGCACGAATTGCTAATGGGAGATTTATATTTATTTTTTTGGTAATGTATGGGTGGGTTTTTGTATAATGTTGGTTGAAAACGACCATGAAAGCAGAATTGAGCAATGCACCCATTTTGGAAGAAAAAACCACAGGAATGAATAATTAATTAAAGTTACTAAGAATGCATTTAGCCTTATTTTCATGCAGCTGTATAGGTGTTCCTATTAAAGCAACCACTCAGTATACAGCCATGGGCAAAAGTTTTGAGAATGACACTAATATTTATTTTTCACAAAGTCTGCAGCTTTACTGTTTTTAGATATTTTTGTCAGATGTTACTATGGTATACTGAAGTATAATTACATTAGGTTTATGCAGAGTCAATATTTGCAGTGCTGACCCTTCTTTTTCAAGCCCTGGCATGCTGTCAATCAACTTTTGGCCCTCAATGATTGGAATTTGTTGGTTTTTGTTTGTCCACTAGCCTCTTGAGGACTGTCCACAAGTTCTCAATGGGATTAAGGTCTGGGGAGTTTCCTGGCCATGGACCCAACACTCAGGGAATAAAACATCACAATTAGTTATAATTTTTGCCTAATGTCAAGGTACTTAATCATGCTAGAAAATGCATTGTTCGTCACCAAACTGTTCTATGATGGTTGGGAGAAGTTCCTCTCTGACGATGTTTGTGTACCATTCTTTATTCATGGCTGTGTTCTTAGGCAAAATTATGAGTGAGCACACTCCCTTGACTGAGAAGCAACACCGCATTCGAATGATCTAAGGATGCTTTACTGTTGGCACGAGACAGGACTGTGGCTCAGAGGTTGATTGACAGCATGCCAGGGCAAATTGCAGAGGTCTTGAAAAAGGAGGATTGAAAAAGCAAATATTTACTCTTTGCATAAACTTAATATTATTGTCAATAAAAGCCTTTGACACTTATGTAACGCTTGTAATTATACTAACAGCTGACATAACATCTGACAAAAAGACCTAAAAACACTGAAGCTGTAGATTTTTCATTCTCAAAACTTTTAATCACAGGTGTAAATACAAAAATGTTGAATGTGTCCCAAAATCTTATTTTGCCTATTTTCAGGATGTTGATTTTCTCTTAGATACTGAGATGTACTTATACATTCCAATTAAATTTTCCATGTTTAAATATATTATAAAAATATTATGACAAAGTCATATCTTTGTCGCTAATGAGCAACACACTATAGCGTACCTAATCCACCAAATAACCAGAATCATTTTGTCACAATATTTTTTTTTAATCTGCCAGTTATACCGTGCACCAAACTAAACCGAGCTACATTTATACATATAAGTTGAAATAAAACAAAGAAACTTAAGATATTGATTAAAATGAAGCCTGAATCATTCCAGCAACCAAAATAAATGTCTTTGACTCACCATCAAATCTTGTCATCTTTACTGATATCATCCCCACACCCTTCTAAACACTGTATCGCTCCGTGGAAACAGAACGTCTCTTTGACTTGAATGTTAGTCATTTTGCAGCCGTGTTCCACCTGGGTGAAACATGCTGAGGGAAGCAGAAGTCATCTTGTGGGTGTTTGTGTGAAGTCAGAATTTGATTCCCACCATGGGTACTGTGAACAGCTCTGTATCAGAGCATGGACTGCAATTCGCAGGTCGAGCTTTTAGTGTGGAGCACAGCATAGCAGGCCATAGAGCCACAGACAGGCATCACAAAAGGGCATTCTGGGACATGCAGTCCACATACAGTCCATGCCTGAACATTCTCAGAGAGAAGCTGCATAGCTGCGGAATTCTTACCTCAGACTTCTCGAGTTTGTTCTGCGAATCCACTTGTGTTATGATCTCGTTCATGTTGGTCTCTAGGACCATGCCACCCATCACCATCTCGGACAGGATATTGTGTACCTGAGAACATTTAAACAAATCAAATGCTGAAAACTTGTAACCACAAAGAGTGTAAAGCTGCACGTTAAAAGAAAAAAGTAAAAAATAAAATAAAATAAAAAATGTACACAATAAAGACACATGCAACAAGATTGTATATGAATTCTTTGTGTGCTGTTGCATTATATATCAATTTGGAAACAAGAGGTCCAAACCTCCAGCATAACAATGACACAGTCTGCTAAGGTTTGTGTGAAAGAACGTAATGCACAACGCCTTGACTTTAACAAAAATCTTTAGGGTTAACTGGAACTCTGACTAAACCCCAGACCTCTTCATCCTGACCTCACTAATGGCCTTGTGGTAACTGCGTACAAATCCCAAAAGACATAAAGCCTTCTCAGGGTATTATAACAGCAACGGGTTATTAATCTGAAATGTAATGCAAGCAGCACACGTAGGTCTCATGGTCAGGTGTTAAAGTGTACATGGTCTATTTTGAGAAAAGCTTTTACGTCATTATACATTACCTTGTCAACGTGGAAAATGAGGTCAAGCTCACAGACATTCTCAAAACATTTGTCCAGGGTTTCCACAAACACCTATGTGGAGACAGACAACACAACTGACTTCACAATTACTTCATACCTTAATAACACTAACATAAAATACGAAAAAACTAACATTCCTGCTGATGATTAAGTACCTGGATTAAGTCTAGAATGCCGAGTTCACTCTCTGATGAGTCTACACAGAAGACAAAGTACAACGTGGCGTAGTGTCTGTAAATCAGTTTGTTGTCTGAACCACCTATCAACCTGGGTGTATTAAAACAAATCACATTATTGTATAATTATTGAATAATGTGTATAAAACTACATAGATTTAAAATTGCGTTAATCTTTCTTACATTCCACCCTCAAGAAAGTTGCAGACGTTCTCATCCCGCTTTGATACCAGGTGAAACGTTTCCCTGATGATCTGCTGCTCTGTGTCTTCACTCTGGAGCAGAAAATGCAAATAACTGAATTACACTGAAACATCGACTTAATTTTCATATTAAGTAGGAATAAGCAGAAATGCTTGTTTGCTTTCCAGGGTTACAAGAAAGCAGGTCTGCACAAGAATTTTTATTTAAATCTTCAATTTCTTTCTTAAAGCAATTTGTAAGTAAAGAACTGCAACAATTCTGTAGCATTAACGCTCAAGTTGCACAGGAACATTTTACAAAGTTTTCCATCTAGGGATGTCTGCAGTTCCACCAGGTACCGTAGAGGCAGATGTTGACCATGGTATTTATTCCTATTTTGTACGACCGTGGAAGGATCTTTGGTTTTCTATAGACATAGGACACCATAATACGGTACGTACCCTCTACACTTAAGTCACCCGAGAGGGTGCACGGTCACTTTTTTTTTTGTTAACTTTGGGTGCATGGCTTCAATAGAAAGAGTGTCCTTTACCATACCTTCTGTGCTCTGTGTTGACACATCTGCTCTTACTCCAGGGTAAATATATGAAATGATTGAATGAGGTGAGGAAGTTGCTCACGGCTGAACAGAAACTTCCCATGACTAAATATTTATCTAACCCGTAAATCAACTGGTTTATTTCAACTCTAGGAGCACACACCTTGCTCTCTTGCCACTATAACATAATTCAAGTTTTACAATAAACATATTTTTGCTGGACTGTTTTCAGGATTAGATTACTGTGCAATTACATTACTGATTCAAAATGCAGACAAGCTACCGTTCACTAGGAAAATAGAGCTGCTACGTCCGAAAATTCAATAAACGCACATATATAATATATATGGATTATATACAAAAGAATCCTTCTGACATCACTTCTAGTCAAGCAAACCATCACCACAAGCCAACCAGGCATGATCACAGGCAATCTAATCTGACCTTGGCTTTGGCTTAAACAATAGAAGCATGTGTAGACTTTTATGCTTTTATTTAGCCAGATGGTGGATGGTGTATAGTGTACATGCATGTATTTGAGTGTAAGCATGCTAGGCCCATTTCTAATGCATGGATCAGACATTGTACATAGTCCTTATTAGTGTTACAGTAAAAAAACATCTGCCAATTTACTCTTAACAAGAGTGCAAACTAGAATACTACATTCGGTTTACTTACATAAGACAATCATAGTAACTAAGATAGTAAATAGCCACTGTTTGCCTAATGTATTGTCACAAAAACCATCTTTTCTAATTTACAAAAAAATAAAATAGCATAAGAATTTTGGAATAGCAGGATTAGGTATATGGGATTATTAGAGGAACCATTTTCCCCAAATATACACTACCGTTCAAAAGTTTTAGAACACTTGAAAATTTCTTTGTTTTTGTTTAGTGATTTATTTTCTACATTCTACAACAATACTGGGGGTTTCAAAACTATAAAATAACACATATGGGATTAGGTAATTACATAACAAAAACAACAGTTAGTTGTTATTTTAGAGGTCAGCCTTTCTGTAATAGTTCTTGCAAGAACAGTATTTTCAAGTGCATTTGCAAAATCCGTCAAGCACCATA
>JAQMYK010000039.1:16636358-16648855 GCA_030014345.1 Clarias buthupogon | reverse complement strand
TGTTTTGTTTTTTTTGTGTGTGTGTGTGTGTGTGTGTGTGTGTGTGTGTGTGTGTGTGTGTGTGTGTGTGTGTGTGTCATTTCAGGGTTTCTTTTTTGGCTTGCAGTCACAGAATTGGGCAACCAGCCACTGTGTGAAACTAGACCTCTTACTTTTTCTTATTTTTTTGAAGACACTTTAACTTTCTGGCTGAACTGTGTGACTTGGCACAATTAGCTAACAGATGCATATCCTGCCTGAGTGTGTGTCTGTTGTATTTCCCAGCACATAACTTCACCTGTTAAAATAGGTGGACTTTCTCTGCATTTTTACTTGCATCATGAGTAAGAAATGTAAAGTCAAGCATAATAGTAAGAAGGAAAGAGAATACTTTAAGAAAATAATACAAGTAGGCGGTTGGTGTGAGAGTATGTGGACTTTCTCCGGAAATTATCAAGTGATAAATAATTTATAATGGTTTTAATGATTAAAGAAAATCCTGTGTATGTACTGTAAATTAAACACACTTTCTTGTGGACGAAGTTTGAATAGGCAAGTGTAGCGTACATCTCATTTGATGTAAACAGGAAGTAGTACTTGCATCACAATAAGATATGTAAGGTTAAGCATAATGTTAAGAAGAAAAGAGAATACTTGGTAAGAACTATATTGCGATACAATAACCTCAGTTAAAGCTGTGCATTATCTTGAAACTTGAAGGACATTTTTGAAAATACACTCCTACTGCACCTTTAGAGAAATAATTTAAACCTGAGATTTTTCTGTGCTGAGGATATGCTGTGCTTCTTTTAACTTGACCCGTGTGTCTCAGCTTGTATTGGACCTGGCCAGAGGAGGAACCCTGACCTATGCAGCGCTCTCACTCAGCGCTAGCCTAAAACAATGTGTCCACTGAGCCAGTGAAAGAATTCACCACCAGAACAAGATACTCTGTGGCATTGATGTATCATCAGATCCACTACTGACTGGAGTTGATCTTCACTAAACCTGTGTCTGATACTGAGATACCATTGAAGGTCTTGATTAACTGGTTCAGGGGGTATAAGGGCAGCTTTGGGGTTAGTTCTACCACTGTGAAATAACCTGAAACAGAAATACAGTGTATTTACAGTAGAAATACTGTATATTGACACAGCTGGTTCCTTTTTTAGTGTGTTTGTTTGTCCCTGAAATGCTCTTGCTGTTGAAGGCCATCTCTTTTAGGAGGATCAGTTTGTCCTAATGTGTGTTACATGGAGTGTTAAAAAAACAACAACAACAGTGAATCATTTGTTTGTTGTACAGTAGATCAACATAATGAGAACAATCCATTTATGTGGATATTATGTTCAATTAAAGCAAACTAAAAGTTGCCAGTGCTATTTGTCTCTTGTGGGTGGAAAAAGAATAAGTTACAGATTAATCTGGTATTAATGTGAACTACAATAATAATAATAATAATAATAATAATAATACATTTGTTTGTAAAATACTTTTTCTGTATAAAAGTGCAATACATTAATGGCAAAATAAGCACAAGGAAATAAAAAGGACATAAGAACCAAACACTAATGATTAAGAAAGTAATGCAATAGAATACACAGGATTCAGTAAAAAGATTACTAAAAGAAGATCTAAAAAGAAGATATAGATTTAATCTTGTATATAGAAAATAGATTAATAGTTAAATATGAATGAAGATTAGCAAAATTATAAAGGAATATTATAGGTCATATTAAAAGATACAATGAATATAAAACTTTATATAAGTTAAAATGTGCTATATATTTGATGGTATTATTGTAGTTTTTGTTTATATTGATCAACACAATTAAAACAAAATCATGGACCTCCCAAACACAAATATTAATCATAGGTCTAAATAGCAAAACTTAAATTTCCTGCCCCTAAATGAAAAATCATGTGTAAAGAGGGAATGTAATCAGTCTGCTTTGTCAACCAGTATGAATGTTGTAAATCTAGTGCTGCAGGGCTTTTTTTCTTAAGACCTGTGTGTTCACATTTCTTTCGCAATACTACCCTGAAAAGAAATGAATAATAATGTTGTTTTTTGTTTTTTTTAAATAATATTTTTCTAAAGAATGTCATTAGCATATTTTAAACAACTTGATTTGCATTTGATGATTATTCTGTGCAGGTTGTCACCGGGGGCCATTACGATGTCGACTGTCGTCTGGAGGATCCGGACGGTACAGTTCTTTACAAAGAAATGAAGAAGCAGTATGACAGTTTCACGTTTACCGCTGCGAAAAACGGAACGTACAAGTTCTGCTTCAGCAACGAGTTCTCCACCTTCACACACAAGACGGTTTACTTTGACTTTCAAGTCGGCGATGATCCTCCCCTCTTCCCCAACGAAAACCGAGTCACTGCACTAACTCAAGTACGTATAGCGCATGCCTAATAAAAAGAAAGCGGAAGTGTAAGGGTTGCAGTCATGATTAAGAATAATAACATGGATAAATGGCTGATGTTGTGTAGTCAACAGATACTTTGTGTAGCATAAACCACTGTTATCAGTTCGGTGCAATGGTTTTGCGTATACATTGGTCAATATTTCTGACACGTATTCATATTTTATCTCCGTCAGATGGAATCTGCGTGCGTCTCTATCCATGAAGCCCTGAAATCTGTTATCGATTACCAGACCCATTTCCGGCTGAGGGAGGCGCAGGGACGCAGCAGAGCAGAAGACCTGAATGCCAGGGTGGCCTTCTGGTCCATCGGGGAGGCATTTATCCTCCTGGTGGTCAGCATCAGCCAGGTTGTTCTGCTCAGGAGCTTCTTTTCAGACAAGAAAACCACAACAACTCGCGTTGGATCCTAACATCACCATGTCATTATTTGTGGTCTCTCTGTCTCTCTCTCTCTCTCTCTCACACACACACATACACACACACACACACACACACACACACACACACACACACACACACACAATGGACTAAAGGCTGATGCCATGGTTCACTTTTCAATTTTAAAGCTACATAATTAATGTTTATTTAAAGATGTATCTGTTTGGCTTTACATCTTTTTAGGCTTTTGTATGGATTAACATTCATATCCAACAAATGATATTTTCAGTGCTAAGTAACGAATCTCTTAATTTATTGTGCGAGTGTGTGTTTAATTTTTACACTGCTTTCTTTAATTTGTGGAGGAGCTACTTAACACATGCTTAGTTCTGCAGATAATGGACTTGTGACACTTTTGGTGCATAGGGATCAGTGGTAGGACTTCAGTATTAGATGAGTGTCATAAAACACCTTTCGGAAGACGTCAGAAGCATGTTTGGATATTTTTTATATTTAGAGCAATTTTTTTCAGTTTAGTAATTTACATTTGGTTGCAAGTTTTTTTGTTTTGTTTTTTTACCTGAAGAAATGAGTTTCGTCGTCATCCGCTTGCTGGTGCTCCACTGTTACAGCTGTTGAAAATAAGCTTCTTTTAAGAATGTATCTCTGTCACATATGTAGCAGGTGTTAAAATGCAAAACATCACAAAGATTCAATTATCAAGCACTGACTTAAATTATACAGTTATAATCATAATGTTGAAAGCAGGCATTAAACACTCATTGTTCACCCCCAAACGCCCCAAATATGGATGGTCAATAATTCTATTTGCTCATAGTTAAACTTCACTGAGTATACACTCCAGATGGTTTGGTATTGAGTTTGAGTAGACCATTATACAGTTTTTAAGTGTGTAAATACAGTTTCTGAGTATCTACTGGCCTGCAGTTTGTTGAGAGCACTGAATGTTGAAACCGCAGGGTAGTTGTTCACATTGACTAAACCCAAGGCTGAAGAGCATGATTTGTGAGAAATACTTATAATTAAGCTGATAATGTAAATGGAGCCACACACAACGACTGATTTGTCAATTGCATTCATTCATTGAGTCAACACAAATAAAGCACCAGTTGGATTAAGAGATGGGTGCTGTAGTAATGCTTTAGCTTGTTCAGGAGTAGGCACATTGATGTATTTAATACTTGGGTTTTTTTTTGGATAATAATTATGGGAATTTTGGCTAATAGAAATGAAACACTGGTTATCCAGTTGGATTAAGTGTGAGTTAAGTAGCAGATTTTGATTATATGGTTGTGTAAAGCTTCATGTTCAAAGCTTGTTTCTTTTTGTTAAACTATCTTCACAGGATCCCAGTTATGTTCTAACTTAGGAATAGGTTTTCTGTTGTTCATTTTCAATGTTTGTTTTTCTTCAATTATCAAATTATATGTGGATTTGTTCTGAATTAACAAATTGCCCTTCTATGTCTTATCACATCCAGAACGAAATAGTGAGCCCTGGGGTGCACAATCAATAAATCTGATTTGGGAAACACATTACCACGTCTTATTAGTCTCCTGTGTGCTGTGTATAATGTCTCGGTACTGCTTTTTTATGCCACCAGGGGGCAATGTGTGTTAATGTAGTTAAAACTAAAACCAAGCACAATAATGATGTGTGTGTACATTATAACTTTGATAACCATTTCTTGAAGTTGATGTGTTTACAGAAGAAAGAATGGGCAAGTACACAGCATGTGTTGTGAGGTGTTCTTGGTATGCAATGATTTTTCAAAGAAATGACAACCAGGAACCCAGAACCATGGTCATGGGCACCCAAAGGTTACTGATGAGGGAATGGAAGACAACCCCCATCAGGGCCGATTCCACAGAGCTACTGTAGCACAATTTTCTAAAAAGAAAAAAAAAGTTAATGCTGGCTCTGGTAGAAATGTATCAGAACACATAGTATGGTGCAGCTTGCGGTATATGGAACTGTGTAGCTGAATACTGGTCAGAATGACCTAATAACCGTGTTCTCTTTCAGCAGGATAATGGGGCCCTGCTAGACTAAAAAATGTTTAAGGAATGTTAAGGGACAGTTTAAAGAACCTGACAAATAACATCACAAATTCTCCAGATCTCATCCTGAACAAATAATTCAAACAAGTCTTAATGACTTAAAGGATGTGCTGCTAATGTCTTGGTACCAGATACCACAGAAGATGCCTTTAGAGGTCTTGTGGAGGCCATGACACTTGACAGAGCTCATTGTGAGCACAATGGAATTTACTCAATTAGATGGTTGTAAAGTTTTAATGTTATGGCTGATTTCGTTCACGCACATGTATTAGAATCTTAGATATAATATAATTAAATACAGTAATACTGTTTATCAACTGCATATATATCTTTAAAGAAACATAATTAGATATTTTATAACTATGTTTATTTTTTTAATATCATGACTAATAAAAACCTAGTCGTCGTGAGGGACTTCTCAAGGACCTCATCGTCGTGACCAGAAAATTTTAATGTTTACGTTTGCTTAGACATCGCGTCGAGTCCCGACGTTTCTGATTGGCTAGATTTAACGGCAATCATGAAAAGGGCGGGAGTAATTGACTTTAACGGGAAGCTCCCGATACGCGAGAGCGGCCATTGGCATACACTTCCTTATTCGTCGTGAGGATTAGAAAGTATCGTATGAGGATAACATAGAAGACAAATATACATTTTTGAGAAGCTCCGCGGGATTGTGTTTGTGTTTTTTACCCCCGAGGAACGACTTCTTTAACGATTAGACGCCGCTGTTAGACGGTATCGTTTAACATTAAGTAGCTACAGCTGTGCGCGAGCTAGGCTAGGTCAGCTGTGAGCTAAGCGGGGGTGGCGAGCGAGCGGGCGCGCGCGGATTCCAGCACAACGCGTTTGATTTCCATTTAAACAAGTTGTCGGGATTCGGCAAAGCCGCGGGTTATGATGAGAAACCCATTAACGCGGGGGGAATTGAGCGTCTCTTGTGCTGTCATGGTTCTGTTGGTTAACTGAGGGCTCACCGAGCAAGTGCAGTTTGCTTCGACCGACATCGAGGAGGAACGACAACAAGGTAGAGTCGTTTCCTTTGCTTCGTTTGGGTAGCTACAGAGCTCATGTTTTACTAGCTATAAAACCTGAACGTTTATATTTATTTATAGTCCTGAGGAATTGAGTTAGTGTTATTAGATTATAAACTCAAATGATTTTCATGGCATTGCGACCAGTATTTCTGGAATCTGGCCCTATGCAAACTGACACAACTAGCTAGGTAGATTAACTATACAGCCCAGTTGGTGTACTGATAGCGAGTCAGAAGCTGTCCTCGCCTGATTTATCCATTATATAACCTTGCATAGTTCTTGACGAGATTACTAGCATGGAACATGTTAGCTATCTAACTAAATATAATGTTAGCCAGCCAGCCAACTAGCTACTAGTGTAGCTCAGAGCTATCAGCAGTGAGCTATCAGCTAGCTGGCTCTTTTGGAGTTACACGATGTACGTCCTGATAATCCTTTATACACTGAATTTACACCATAGGTGTAGGTGGAATTGTCCAAGAATTTTAGAACATCGTTTTTCTTTGTTTGCTTGTCTACAATCTAATGTTTAAGATCATCTGATCAGAAGTACCTGATCTCTGTCTTCTCTTCTCTTCATTAAGGAAGAAGGCAAAGCTACCAGATGCGATGGATTTAAAAACTGCTGTATTCAACGCAGCCCGAGATGGCAAGCTCAAGTTGCTTCAGAAGCTTTTAGAGAACAAAACCGACCATGAGGTAACAAAACTGATGTCTGAGAAAACGAATGGCGCAACGCCGCTGTTAATGGCAGCGCGCTACGGCCACCTCGATTTGGTCGAGTACCTTCTGGAGTGCTGCTGTGCCCCCGTCGAAGTCGGAGGATCTGTCAATTTTGACGGAGAAACCATCGAAGGTGCCCCGCCGCTGTGGGCCGCGTCAGCTGCCGGACACCTGAAGGTTGTGCAGTCACTCTTGGGCCACGGCGCATCAGTAAACAACACCACCCTCACCAATTCTACCCCACTGAGAGCAGCTTGTTTCGATGGCCACCTTGACATCGTCAAGTACCTGGTGGAGCACAAAGCCGACTTGGAAGTGGCCAATCGGCACGGCCACACATGCCTTATGATTTCTTGTTATAAGGGCCACAAAGAGATTGCGCAGTATCTGCTGGAGAGAGGTGCTGATGTAAATAGGAAAAGTGTCAAAGGTAAAACACCACTATAATCCAAGCAATGTGAAACAATTATGTCAGGTTTACAGAGTGATTTTTATTTATTTATTTATTTATTTTCTGTAGTCTGTAATATCTTTTTTGAAGTTCCAGTTTGTGCTGAACACTTTATGTATAACTTTCGGTAGTGTGGTTTGTAATGTCTCATTTAACCTCTAAGCTTTTTGCATTCTGCAGGTAACACCGCCTTACATGATTGTGCCGAGTCAGGAAGTCTGGAGATCATGAAAATGCTTCTGAAGTATGGTGCTACAATGGAAAAGGATGGCTATGGAATGACTCCTTTGCTCTCAGCCAGTGTGACTGGGCACACAAACATCGTAGACTTCCTCACGCAACACCCTCAAACGAACAAAATAGAACGAATTAATGCTTTAGAATTGCTGGGTGCTACTTTTGTGGATAAAAAGCGGGATCTTCTGGGAGCTTTAAAATACTGGAAGAGAGCCATGGAGATGCGATATGTTGACTGCAACAACATCCTTTTTAAAGGCGAACCTAAAGAACTTATCATGGCGTATGACTATGCAAAGGAGGCTGGGAGCATGGAAGAGCTGGACAGTTTGATCTCAGACCCGGATGAGATGCGAATGCAGGCTTTGCTTATTAGAGAACGCATTCTGGGCCCATCGCATCCAGACACGTCATACTACATTCGGTACAGAGGAGCTGTCTATGCCGATTCAGGGAATTTTGAACGGTGCATCAACCTGTGGAAGTATGCCCTGGACATGCAACAGAATAACTTAGACCCACTTAGTCCTATGACTGCCAGCAGCTTGCTCTCATTCGCCGAGCTTTTTTCTTTCATGCTGCAAGACCGTGCCAAAGGCCTCCTGGGGACCTCTGTGTCTTTTGATGACCTCATGGGCATCCTTAGCAAAAGCGTCCTGGAGATTGAGCGTGCCATGAAGCAGCGACAACCCAGCCCCGACCCGGCTCAGCTGAGCAAAGCACTCGCCATCATACTGCACCTCATCTGCTTGCTGGAGAAAGTCCCGTGCACAGTCGAGCAGGACCACTTCAAGAAGGAAACCATTTACAAGTTCCTCAAGCTGCAGCCATGCGGGAAAAATGGCTACAGCCCCCTCCACCTGGCCGTGGACAGAAACACGACGTGTGTTGGCCGCTACCCCGTCTGCAAGTTCCCCTCATTCCAGGTGACCTCCATCCTTTTAGAGTGCGGTGCTGATGTGAACTGTCGTGATGAAGATAATAACAGTCCTCTGCACGTCGCCGCCTCCAACAACCACCCAGACATCATGAAGCTGCTTATTGCAGGTGGCACGCACTTTGACAGCACCAACTCCTTTAGGCAGACTGCGTGTGACCTGTTGGATGAGAAGGAGATGGCCAAGAACCTGATTCAGCCTATAAATCACACCACGCTGCAGTGCTTGGCTGCTCGTACCATCATCAAGTATAATCTCACGTATAGGGGAAATATCCCAGAGAAGCTTGAGGCTTTTGTGCTACTACACAGATAATGACTAATGCATGATTACAGGTGGTTTTAAAAAGTGTCTCAGAGCAAGGAACTCATTTTGAGTTTCCGTTCTCCACTTGTACGGTTTGTACAGAATAAGGAGTCTATTATTTAAAGACTTTGAGAATAGATTATTTCTGTTCTGCAGGCATGCCTGATATTTTCTCCCACACAATGCTTATTTCTTGCTGTTCATAGACTTTGTTTTTTGTTAGGATTTTTTTTTCCCCCTTGCAGTTTTGCCTGATCCCTCTGCTTTGTATTTGTCACTATGCAAAGGTGGTGGGATACGTCTTATTTAATTCCCCTGTTATCTTGCTGGCATCTGCACAATACTGTTGTATTGCTACTCTTTCATGAACCCACAGTTATGCCCTCATTTCCTAATTTGTGTTAATGTTATGGGAATGGAATGCAGTCGTTACTCCCTTCGAGCATACAGAAGCTTTATGCCGTGGTTGGTGTTATGTAAAAACCATAAGTGCTTTATTTCTCCTATGCACAGCGTATGATATCGCGACTGTTCCATGTTCCTGGACTGTGCCACTGTTTTCTAACTGCCTGACTACTGTCATTGTTTTTCCATTTTTCCTTAACTTGACTGCAAACCTGCAGCAAAAAAAAAAAGTAAATTTTTTTTTTTTTTTTTTTTAAGTTTGGATCCTATTTTCATAGTCCTCTGAACCCAATTGTTTTGAGGCAGGCTATAATTTAAAACAAAGTGTTGGATCTGTTTCCTTAATTTACAGAATGTAGTGTGTTAAATCAATTCTGATTTTCTCAGTGCGACAGTTCACAGAATTGACTTATTATAATTTTTTTTTATTCCTGACAATATTTGTAACATATGATACCATTCATGGATAAATTCTTACTCTAGATCCAGTTTTGCAGACAACAAGGGCTTTTCGTACTTAGGCACACACTTCACAAGCAGAAGAATCAAGTGTACAGTCCTGGCTGTCAGAAAATTTGCACTTTATTGCAGTGGAGTTTCGAAATTCCTTTTCCAATGGCTTGTCAATGTTTCCAGAGCATATTTAACAATAAACCTCGGTTGCACTTCTTTTATTCTTTATCACTTTGGTCCTCCTTTTTCTTTCTGTAAACCAGCAGGCGTGAAAGGTTCTGGGTGACCGTTTCACTCTCGACAGGTGAATCCCATACTCATGCCATTTCCTTGTATCAAACTTGCACAGTCATGCACCGCTCACAAGTGATTCATGTCGGCTACATGACGTATTATTTAAGATCGTCTCCGCCTATGCACTTTAAGCACGACATGGTTATTTAATTACCCGTGTCTGTTTTATAGTGTGTAACTATTGTAGAAAACGGTTCATTTGGCCTACACTACGCTGTATCATTGCCATGTTTACTTTTAAGTGTAAATGAATTTGAGTTGGAAAAGCTAATTTGCTCTTTCTCTGGTTTATTTTGATCTATTGACACACCCTTGTGTGTCATGCATAGTGTAGCCTCTTTGTTGTCCTTGTACCTTTTTGTTTTTTCTTTGTTTGTCTCCTTTTTTTTCAGTGTTTGACATGTGACGCTCAACCTACTTCACTGTTTCTTTAAATAACCATGAATAATGCCCTATTCAAAATGTGGCCTACATTAGAGGTTTGAGACAAGTGCTTTCTCAGGTGCAGAACTGCAATACGGAATCAAGACACACTCCGGCTTCCATCCAATCATACACTTTCACCGCAGTTATAACTTGTAAAAAACTGTCACCTCCAGGTTGCTTATGTGCTGCCTGTCTTGAGCACAACTAAACCAAAATGTACCAGCACTGTGGCTGAAGCTGAAACGCCCTTTTACAAAGCGCTGCTTTGTTTAAGCTACTTAAAATAGCGATCCTTTCATTAATTTCAATTGGATTGTTATGTCTTGCATTAAATGCTTAAATGTCTCTTGTATAAGGGTGGCTGTGCAGTATCATTCAATAGCATGTGGTTACTTGACTCTCATACAGTATATGAGGAATAGAGAAAGACAAGAAAACTATTTCTATAATTTAGACCCGAGGTTTAGCTGGAAAGAATGATTTGCACCTTTTAATACTTTCAGTAGTGTCACAATTAATCAACTTGTGCTATTCTTGTTCTGATAAAGTCCACAAATTAAGTAAATGTGATTTACCACTGCTGTACAAAGTGGCCCAGTAGTCAGAACTGATGAAGTTACACAAAGAGATGATTTCCTTCTTTAGAGCAGTGATGGATCTGGACTGATTCTGATAAATGACTAACATTAAATGACCCTTAAGTCTTGTGGGATTAGATCTATTTGATCTTCTGTTGTTCATTTCAAACCTTTATTCAGTCTGAAATAAAAAGTATCAAATTTCATATGTGAAAATATGTGGGTCCAGACATTTAGGTTGCCCTGTATTCTTCCTGTAAATTAGCACTAATGATTTAACTCCTCTATATTAGACATAATAGCGTCAAGATGTGAGGCAAACGAACACTGCGTAAAAGTCGCCTTACATATTTAATTGTATATTGAGCACGTTCAGTTCTAGGCTTGCACTATTGAGCACCCAGTGCCTTTGAGATCTCTAGCTCACATGTGACGCACACAAGCAGCTGTTGGGGATGTGAGCGAGAGGGTTGCTTTCTATAGTGAGGTCTCACTCTTAAGCCTGCCAAGGCCACTCATCCCCTGGGATTTATTCAGCGGTGTACATTTACTCCTCATGATATTGCCAAGCTAGATAGGGGTTAGTCAACCGAACACCAAGTTGTCATTATGATCAAAAATATTCGGCTCTCTATTTTAGGTACGTTATTCTGTGGTAAAAGTGGCAGTGTTTGCTGCAAGACATTTTAGAAGCAACAAACATGATGACGAGTTGCAAAGATTAAACAAGAGCAGGTAGTCCTCAAATGCGTGTTTCAGGTTCAGAAAAAAAGGAAGAGAGAGACTGGTGGGTTTGGTATATGACAAGACACTTTTTTTTATTTCAGGATGACAGAACTAGCTATCTGCAAATGTTTGGAAATGCACACAAAAAATACATCTAACCTCTAACTTAAATGGTCATATATAGAGATGGTTCACAACTTGCAAAGGTGTCTGATAAACCTACTGTATCGTATATTGAACATTTTGCAAGTTACAAGTGCATCTAATGATGTACAAAAAGTACAAAAAAGTTTTTCTTAAACAGCTTAAGTTAAAAAAAATCATCTTAAATCAGGGATCACCTGTAGGTTAAAAAGCAGATGACAGTAAGGCATTTTTGTAAAAGCTATGTTTGTTTTGAAAAAGTCCTAATCACAAGAACAAAAATATTCCCATAATAAATTTCTATTTTTAAGTACATGACTAAGTTCACAATGCTGGCTAAGTTGAATGCTGGCTTTGAACTGTTTAAGACGATATTGCATTCTGAGAAAAATTAATAATTTATAATGCAACATTCTAAGAACATTGGTCTCTCTTCTATAAAAAAAAGCAGCCTGATTATTCCAATCGGTCCGGTAGTAACTAGACAGCTAAAATTTTATGCATCCATAAATAATGATGATTATCTCACAATAATACATGGCTGCAAAACCTTTGCGATCAGTGACTGCCTGACCTCTGAGAGCCCTGGATATCCCTGCTGTTTGGCAAATCCCATAATGCAGGAATGCATTTTGAAATAAAATACAACAGCTGAGCCATGTTGAAGACATAACAGAAAACACTGAGAGGGAGAGTGAGCACAAGCCAGATTAGACTAGCCATTACACTGCTATCTTTAGCAGGTGTTGCAGTCAGAGCTCTTTTCTGGGGGAATACTCTGAGCAGATTCTTGCCTTGCAACATGATGACTGGAATGAATTACTATTAAAAAATGAAAGCTGGTCATTTTCTGTGGAAGCGCATTACAAACTAGAGGTTTTCCAGGTCATTTTTTGGAAAAGT
>JAQMYK010000039.1:16625442-16636348 GCA_030014345.1 Clarias buthupogon | reverse complement strand
AAAAGTCGAATTTTTGTCTGTCCACACTTTCCAGTGTAACGGAAAATAAATGTTGACCAAAAAAAAAAAAGAAGATTTTTTAAAAACATATATACTGTTTACAGAAATTCTGAGTCTTAATAACAGAATCTGCCAAGACTGCTTGAGACACATCCAGGCTGTTCCTGGAATGTTACTGAGCTGTGTTGCAGCGCTGCAAGGTAAGATGTGCATGTGTGCTAACTGCAAGAGTAGAATTTCACTGACACAACCAAAATGTGAGTAAGCGCTCGCACAAACACCATCAACACAAGTCCTGTTCCTTCTATTGGCACGTTCTTCATGCTTCAAGCTGTTTTTCTTTTTTATATAGAAGTGTATAGGTAATCAGAAATGATCGGTTGAATGTGATTTGATTATTTTATTTTATTTTAGTGTGTTGTTGACTTTATAGGATAATTTATGGTCTGTAAGTCGACAAAGATCCCAAAACAACGTGTTTACAAGTAGTAAGTTAAAAATGATTAGTCGTGTCACAATCGGTACAATCCCAGATCTAAAATTATTTACCTGGAACAGAGCTGTTCTGTATTAATAGTTTTCTGAGAAGCACCAGGCATGTGAATTATGCACATAGATCACTCCTGCGGTACACACACTTAATAATAGCAATGTATACTTAATGTAGACAGCAAACCATAGACAAGACTGTAGCTTATAATATTTAAATGTCAGTTTTAATGTTTAATGCAGTGGGGTTTTTAGTTCATTTGTTGTTTTTAGTTAATGTTGCTTTGAACTGCTGCCAACACTTAAATAATGTTAAATGACCTCATTTCACTTCTGACCTCAACTCTAGGCCAGGTTTCACCATCCTGCCATTACAATGACTACCACTTGTTTCCTTGTTTACAGATTGAGGACACTGATCTTCAAGAATGCTAGAAGTAATAATTCCTGATTTTAAAAAATTTATCCTGATTGTGGGTCAATCTGAGAGTATTCTAGAGATAAATAGCTAGGAATCTAGAAATAGCCCTTTGTACTATTAACAGAACTATAATAATGTTTCTTAAAAAGGTCAAAACATGACCTGGGCATGGTGACTTTAGTGGTTAGTACTGTAGCCTCGCACCTCCAACGTCTGGGTTCGTTTCCTGCCTCCGGTCTGTGTGCAAGGAGTTTGCATGTTCTCCCCGCTCTTAGTAGGTCCTAAGACATGCATATTAGGCTAATTGACCTAATTCATGACCTGGTCGACATGGTCCTTATGAAAGATATCTTCAAAGATCTGTTAAGAAAAAAAAACATCTTATCCTATGCCTAAGCAGCTTGTTAGAATAGAATCTACTAATATTGTAGATTAACCTTATTTGCTCAATTTTGGTGCACTCACTGTGCATAACTTAATTAATTGACATGTCATTCAAACTACCAATGTTGGTAGAGTAACTGTTCCTCTATACAAAGATCCTACTCAATATAGTCTCCATCACAAGAGATGCATTTGTGCCATCATTGAACCCACCTCTAATCATCTTTGAAAAATCTGATTGCAGTTGATGGTCTTCCACTGCACTACAGAATGTTTATAGAGATGACACCAATGAAAGATGAGAATTGTGCAAAGAAATTCAAAGAAGAGGAAAACTAGCATTGAAGACAAACCAAACATCAAACACTTAAAAAAAAAATCTATACACATTCAGAAGGCAGGCACTTGTGTATTCTCACTCTTTATTTTCCCCTGTCCTTGATTATGCTGTGAGGGCATTTAATCACAAAAATAAATCAATACATCCTTAAAGATGGAGAAAATTAACTGACCTCCAGGTCACAGACCACATGATGTAGAAATGGGGACACAAGGATGTGTTAAAAAGACGAACCTGCTGATTATTTCTACAGTCATGTTGACTAGGTCACTTGGGAGTTGGTCCTTTAAAGTAGGCCTAATTAGAAGAAGGGTTTTTTGCTTTCTCCATATGTAGTCCATCAGCCACACCACGTGTGGTGTCTAACATTCTGCACGGTGGCTACAAGGCACACACTTACTACACTATATGGTCAAAAGAACGTGTTCACCTGAGCATTGGACATAACATTCCAACACCACAGGCATTAATATTGTTTCCTCCTCTGCTGCTATAACAGCCTCCACTCTTCTCAAATGGCTTCCTATTACATTTTGGAGTGTGGATGTGGGGACTTGTGATCATTCAGCCATAAGAACATTAGTAAGGTCAGGTACTGATTTTGGGCTTAAAGGCTTGTTGCATAATCTGTATTCTACCTTCTTCCCAAAGCTGTTGAGGTCAGAGATTTGTGCAAGCCAATCGAGGTCTTTTACGCCACCACTGAAAATCAAGTCTTTATGGATCTTATTTTGTGCACATGGGTGTCATAGGCTGAATGAAAGAAATTGTCATGCTCACTGCTTTGTGGCAATAATTAGATAAGACGCAGTATTATAATACAGTGTTTACATACATATTTCGTGTAACATTTATAACTCGTTACATGACATAACGCGTGATGTATATTGCTACATGACTCCATTTTGGTAAATTGACAAGGCCACAACAAAAATCGTACTAGAACTCAGGACTCATACTTCTACTGCCAGGTCATTAAGGTCAGTCTCTGGCCAGATCCCAGCTTTGCCACATGGCATGATGGACCATGGTCAGATTTCACTCAGAAAACAGAAGCTTGGGCAGTGATATTTATAACTGTCTAGGTGTTCGAATATGTATATAAACAACGATTAATTATAAACATGTCGAAATCTAGGAGTCATTATAATAAAGATAAAAACAACAAACCATATAAGACTTTTTTGCTAAGTGGGTTAATAGCTACAAAAAGACTTGAAATAAACAATCATTTTAAAAAATGGCCAATTAAAGTGCATAATGCAGTAATTCTATATATACTATTGAAACTATATACTACTGTTAGTGCATGTGCGGTTTCTTTAATTGTAGCACCTGCTGTTTCCACAGCTCACACTCTTTCTGAGGCCGTCAATGTGTCCTCAGGACCCGTTGCTATTTTGGTTTCAGGGATAATTATGTCTTCATATCAAGGGGATAGACTATCCTAAATATCTTCTCCCAGTAATGGCCCTTTCTATTCTCAGCTTCCTGATTTGTTTGTTACAGTAATGCAGTTCTCAAGGACTAGACGGAATTGCAATGTACTGTATTATACACAAACATACACATTTACGTATATGGGAAGATGAGACCTACCAAAAGTCCAGGTCCAGACATGTTGCTTTCACAAGTGATTAAATCCTGTGTGTATGCCTGGTATTTTTGCAGAAAACTTATAAAAACTATTGCTTCCATTATAATATTTTATGGAAGGAATCTTATATTTTACAGTAAAAGTACCAAAGAAATCATATATGAATGATTTAATACCTATTGCACATAGTAGGCCTATTTCATGTAGGTCTGTTTGCGTTTGCATCCACCAAGGGGGAAGAACATGCACGCAGACCCTGAGGCAGGAATCAAATCAAACATCAGGGTGAAAGTGCAAGGCGACAATAAGCCACCAGGCCACCAGATAATAAAATGTAAACAGTCAAAAGGAGAAAATATATAAATATCTATCCTTTAAATTGCATGCAGACCGGTATAAGTTTCACTTGCATCTTCCATAGTGAAAATCGTGCAATTTGTATTATGATTTGATGATGATGTATATGTTTTAAAACTGTGTGTTTATATAGATTTTAGGTGGTGAAGGGTCACGTGTACTCTATTTGGTACTTGGTTTAGATAGAACACATTTTTATCAGTGCAGCAGTGGTGATGGTGTTGGCACTGCATAAAGTTTGATATTCAAAATCCAAAATGGCCGCCTTGACAACGAGCACTTAAACAAACACAGCGGAGTGCTGTATTCACTATTCACACTTTTAAATTCGGTTGGATAAAAATAAGTCGACTGGCAACATGCGAAAGGACTATATCTCTTCGTGTACTTTTTTTTTTCAAACTTTTTCAAATGCGTTTGGTGATGAAACGCTTGATGGCCGAATTGCAATCACGAATTGAACAACATTTTAAATACAGTGCACTACATAGGGAGCACAGACTAACAAGGCATGCTCTACGTAGTGCGCCTATGTAGGGAATGAGGAGCTATTCGAGATTCCGCAGTAGCATGTCACTAACCTGGAGTATTTCATATTGTGACAGACGCTTTTTTTTTTTTTTTGTACATTAAGCGTATCTGAAGCTTTTGTCCAAAAAGAATTATTCAAAAATAAAAAGTTGGTATAAAGAGAGTGTACTAGCGCTGTAAAATGCAGCATTTAGAAGAAAGCATGGCTGTGGCGAATACAACAGACTTCCTACGAAAAGCTGAACACCTAAGAAAGCTGTGAGTAAACAATAATGAAATAAGTGTTTTAACAAAAGCATTCAGAATAACTCCACTCATTTATAACTGTATCTGTGCAGGGTGGATAAACATGAAAAAGAAAGAGGAGCAAGCAAGCACAGAAGGAGGAATGACCTGAGAGAGTGTTTCTGTGAGTTAGAAGAATTTGAGAACAAGCTGAACATGGAGCTTAAGGCTGAAAGTAAGTTGTTGGAAAGTAAAATGTGGTTTCCTTTTTACTGTAGTCAGATTTAAAAGGCTTGGGTTTCTGAGTGGCACTTCAAGTCACTTTTATTATAGAGTCTGAGAGTTGCCATGAGAGCTGATGACATCCATCTATTTTGAGTTTGCAGACTTAAACATTACTTCTCTGTCCAGTCATCTATAATCTTTCTGTTTCAATATTTTATTTATTTTCTTCCCCACAAACCGAGCTCCATTGTCCAGTTCCTAATCAGATCAGAAAGGGTGAATATCAGAAAAAGTCTGTGAAAGTCTATGAAGTCAGGTTGTGTAGCTAGCTAATTATGTATGAATCAAGTGATTTAATAAAATTCAACAAAAGATCTCTGACAGGAGACAAGCTCGTTTACAACAAATATTATCAATCCTCTTTAAAAACATGGACCCCTTTATAAATTTAACTATATATCCTTCTGAGACTTGTGTACATTACAATAACTACTGACTATTTCTCTTTATTCATTTTAAATTTAATCGATAAGATCAAACAAGAAATTGTTTGGCAAAAGAATTATACGTAACAGTTCTTCTATAAGGATGGTACAAGGATATGTATAAATGTATATACAGAACACCACAGTGGACAGTGTATGCAGTGGTCACAAGTAGTTCCGACAAAGGCAGGCGTTCCTCACTAAAAGTAACAGTAGGCAGTGTCATCATCAACTGCTATGCCATACTGTGAGCGTGTCACAGGCATTCTTCACCTGCTGTAACAGTAGACAGTGCGTATGACAGGCAGAGAAGTAATGGCTGACAAAACACTGAAGCAGTATGAGGAGCAGCAGCAAGATAACCAAGATAACAAAAGGTTACCCGTATGTGTATATATAGTGTACCTACAGGGTAAACCTAGACCAATCAGACCCCGATGACTTTTTTTTCCAGTGTTCCACAGTCTATTCTTTATGAAAGAAAATTGAAGGCTTTTTCCAGATTAGACTCACTGATAAGTTGTTTTCTTAAGGCTACACGGATGTTAATACCAATTCTTTAAGTTCTCATTACACTGTTAGTGAGTAACTACTCTAATAGTCGTCTTTTTAAAAAAAAACAATTTCCCAATCTCTCATCACACCCATTCAGTATGTTTTTCCGAACACATTTCTTTCTTGACATGGATGGTTCATCACTATCCTTCCAGGTTTTAATAATATAGTTACAATTTTAGTAGTTTCAGCTCAGTTTCATCTCCTTAGTTGTTTTCTTTGCTTGATGCGGGCCAATAATTTTCCCGTTGTCTCCTGACATGGTTGTTTAAGAAATGAGAAGTTAATCACTGCATTATGGTGAGGTTTAAATTTGCAGGATTGAAGACCTTGTTGCCAGCTGAACCATAATAATCACTGCAGTAATTATCCAACGGAAGGTTTTCATTTACTTGGTTAGTTAAATCCAGGTGGTGACTCTTTTTGTCAGGCAGTGTTTTATGCATAAACAATGTAAAATTGTTATTTTATTTGTGCAAGTTGTTAGAACACAAAAATGTGTTCAATTTCTGTCAGAAATTGACATATTATATTATAAGTGCTGCTGACAATACAATTATTAAATACAGGGTTTGGCCTCTCCAAAGCAGCACTATTCTCTAGTACACACATAGAATAATACATATATACATATTGGCTCCTTTCACAGTTGCAAAACTGTAAAAATCAATAGAATACACAAGCTGTTATATTTTCAATGATAGTCATATAATAGACAAGATGCTGCTGGATTAACAAATGGCTTGGCCTCCCCAAATCAGCACTACTCTGCAAAAAATAAATGACTACACATTTTAGCGTGTATGCACAAAAGCTCCATCATTATCTTGCCAATTTCTAGGGAAAACACCGTATTGTACTGAATATCAGCAAGACTGTGGTTAAGGAGCAGCTTATCACTTGTTGATTTTCAGTACAATGGATGATTGCGAAAGTGATATTGCCTTTCTACAACAGTTCTATAAACATGACATTAATATAGATTAACTGACATTTCAGAAACAATGACCAAATATTTTTGTTTAGTTTTGCTTTGTCCAAGAAAATTGTTTCCAAAGTATTTTTCAACCAGAGAAGATGATATTTTGCGAGTTCTTCCATCCTGTAACTTCTCTTCATATTTTATTATATTTATAATTATTATATTTATAATTATTATTATTATTATTATATTTTTTCATTCTGTCTTATTGTAGTTGTGAGAGTGCAGCAACAGCTACAAAAAATCCGAAATGGTGTGTACATATTCCAGGGGCAGCTGATGGATGTGAAGCCATCTCCCACCTGTAAGTAACTTTATAACAAAGTCTGTATTTAAAGTTCAAATATAACCTTTTCTTCTCTGTGTAAATGCAGACTTAACCATATGTTTGTTAAAGAAACATTTTCTCTTTTTAAATGTCAGTGATACAAAAACTTAAAGACATCATGAGCGAGATCGAAACCTCCATCAGCACTTTCAAAGAAGAGCAACAACAAAGGTATAAACCCACTTTCTTGTGAAAAATTAAGCTTTTAACTTATGCCTGACATGCGCAAAGCACATTGTTAACTAATTTTTTCCCCTGAAGTTTTGAGGAGCTCTTGCTGGAAGAAAGGACTTGCTGGCAAGAGATGTGTGCCTTTGAAAAAAAGATGGACTCTTGGACATTGGATGGAAAGAAGGACGTTAAGTTTCCTGTAGTTCGGAAAACCAAGCATAGCATGGCCACAAATAAGAGACAGGAGTTTCCTATAGAAGTGACTGCTCTGGAAACTTTCCTGCAGCAGACCGGAGGGAAACTGGGCGGCTGGGACCAGTATGACCATCAGAGCTTCCTAAAAGTGTGGACCAAACACCATGGCAAACCTTCCTACAGGTCCGAGGTTAATCTATACTTACCAGGCAAGACTGAGGAGGATATAAGATTGCATGAGGACTGGTATCTGGAAATGTGCCACCTCCAGGAAAAAAAGAAAGAGGTAAAAGTTTCCTCTGGACTTTTTACTGCTGATTGCTGACCTGATAAAGTCTTTTGGTCTTTTTTATGTAATACAACTAGAAAATCTTTAAGATACTTGTTGGTTGGAATGTGGTGAAAACTGGCACATGATTATCGAAGAGTAGAAGTGAAATAAACTGACTTTTTTTTCTTTACAAATTACAGGGGTTAGACAATGAAACTGAAACACCTGGTTTTAGACCACAATACAGGTCACAATGTTTGAACCATTGGGTGCACATGGTCCTAAAGTAGGGTTCGGTAGTCCTTGGCAGTGACGCGCCCTTTCAGACAGCTTCCTCTTGCGTCCACAGTTACATCTGTTGGATGTGGTTCTTCCTTCTTGGTGGTATGCTGACATTACCCTGGATACTGTGACTCTTGATACATAACAAAGACTTGTTGTCTTGGTCACAGACCATTTGATCATAAGGGTATACAAACCTTTGTTTTTGTTTTTTTGTTTAACAAACCAAATTTTTTTAATTCTCATCAAAGTTGGTACAAGATGTATTAAACAGTTTGAAAAAAGAAGTCTTAACAGGATCTTGAGTCAGTTAATGGCTACAGGAATATGAATCCGCCTGGCAACATACAGGTGACAAATGAAAGGACAAAAATGTTGTTAAGGTGCCAACCCACAACAAGCCTGCAGAAAATCATCACTGCAAAGATTCTAAATGTTTTTGTAAATGTACTGGAGGAAAAGAAAAAAAAAATTCTTCTTAAAGATATTCCCTCCTTAAGTGTTTGATGATGGTGGTGATGAGATGTATTGCCTTAAACATGAAAGTAAAAACTTTGTTTATTTCTCTATATAAAGTATTTAGGCGTTCCTCTTGCTGAACGTTAACTGGAACAACTGCTTAAAGCCCTCTGTAAATGTTAATCAGTTTTACACCTTCATTCGTGAGAAATGCCATCACAAGTCCTAGTTTGACTTGAACACCCCTTGTATATAATCTGTTATGGATAATAGTTATACCATTTCAAAAGTTTGGTTTAGTTGGTGTCATGAGAATTGTTTCCCGTCTAGTCCTGTGTAGCTGTTTATACCTTAATATGCTTTAAAATTATAAACACAAGGTGGTCTATTTGGCTAAAGTGTACTCTACTTTATTAGGCTATTCAGAAATGGAGGTCCGAAAGGCAAAGGGAAAGGGTAGCTCGTGTGCAGCATGAACACCGGGTTGTAGCGGCTGAGAGGAACGAGCAAGAAGTTTCTCAAGCTAAAGCCGAGCGCCTCAAACAGGAAAAGGAGCGCAGGGAAACGGCTCTCTGTCTGGAGGCCTGGAGGAAGCAGCGGAAGCAGCAGCAGGAGCAGGAGGAGGAGCAGGGTCGTAGGGAAGAAGTGCTGAGGAGCAAACGACTGAAGGAGGAAAGGCGGAGACAGCAGGAGGTCAAACTCACTGTGGAGGCTCATATCAGAGAAAAAGAAGAAGAGGAGGAGCTGAGAATGCTGAAGAAGGAAGAGCAGGAGCGAGTGGAGGTGGAAGAGAGGAGGAGACTGGCTGCTGAAGGCATCAAACGGTTTCAAGAGAGGGTGAGTTTGTAGAGATCAGAATTGTATTCTGATAAAGTCTCAGAAGGTACGAGTGCAGTACTGTTTCTCTGTACAGGATCTACACAAACTTGAGACAAAACTGCAGGAAAAGCAAGCTAAAGAGGAGGAGGAATTGGAACGGCTGAAGAAACAGACTAAACTAAAGGAGAAGGTGACAGTGGAGCAGTTCATTGGAAATAAATAGTTTAGTGAAATATAGTAGTAATTTATTTTAACAGTCATCACTAATTTATTTATTTATGTTTTGGCAGGTTGAAAGTCACATTAGCCGAGATCCTTCAAGACTCTGGAAACCAACTAAAGGATGGGGAGAACGCACCAAACATATTGGGCCAACAGGGGGCGGACCTGTCTATCACATGTTTCATAGGTATGGATTTATTTTATACATAAATCTGTTTACATAAGGCACAAAAGGGGTTTTGTCTTCATTTATAATATATCATCAGGACATATAAAAGTTCACCTTTGTAAAGAGGTTGGTAAGTATTACAAAATATATCATAAACAGGAACAAAATATCAGTAAAACTTGCCTCCTTCTGAACTTTTCCCCCCTTATTTACCTAAGGATAATGTATTCTAAGGCTATACAAACTTTTGCTGTGTTGTTGTATTTACAACAAACTCCATTTCTAAAATTCTCATTAAAGTTGTTCCTGCAAGCCAAACAGGTACCAGATGTATTAAACCTAATAATAAAGTAAACAGTGTGAAATGAGAAGTCTGAATAGGATCTGCAGTAATATGACTCAAAGGAATTTCAACATACACGTGACAAATTAAAGGAAAAAACAATGTGTTGTTAAGGTGCCAGCCCACAACAAGTTACCAGAAAATCATCACTGCAAAGATTCTACATGTCTTTGGAAATGTATTGGAGGAATAAAAAATTATTCTTCTTAAAGATATTCCCTCCTTAAGTGTTTGATAATGAGGATGATGATGATGAGAAATGAAGCCTTAAACATCACTTGCATCAAAAAGCATCTGGATATTATAATGACCACAGCATATGACTTACAACATTTCTAGTCTCGTCAAATCAGCCCTCGTAGAAAGGAGCAGGGTCATCATCAGTATAGAAATATTTAAACTGCAAATACTGATTTGGTTGTGTGATTATTATTTCATGTTTACAGTGCCATGTTATGTTTTATCTGTCTATCACAGGGCAATACCTACATGGAGACAGGACCTTTAAAGCTGCCTTAATGACCTTCAGGGCATCCAGACATAACGGAATGTAAATAACCATTGCTGTTTGTGCATATAATGATTCTCATTCTGATAAAGAAAATATAGCTCCATGTTAACTGTTTTTAATACCTTTTATGCAAGTATTTTGGGAGTTTATGTAGTTATATTGTTTACTGTTATATACACACACAAGTCAAAAATCATCATCACTAATTACACTTAATCATACTTCTGAATAAAAAAGTCTGAACTTATTTTTTTAGAAACAATGGTGATAGTATTTGGTATAATAATTATGTTCTCTGATTATCATTAGAATATTGGAAATTTGACAAATAGACCACTATAGGATTGGGTCCATCTGAAAATTCCTATAAACATAGGAATATTTAGTGGTCTCTTGGGTATTATGCTTTTCATGACACATCAGTGACAAAAGTCCTCTTTTCCGAGTAAATCATGGTACTTGTGATGAAATTCCTTCCTATTTTCTTAAACTCCCAGGTCCTGTTAAGATTGCTCATAATAGTTATGTATAGTTATATATATATA
>JAQMYK010000039.1:16577151-16588938 GCA_030014345.1 Clarias buthupogon | reverse complement strand
CGAGCCTGGCCGGGGAATCGAACCCAGACCCTGGAGGTGCAAGGCGACAGTGCTAACCACTACACCACCGCGCCGCCAATATAGTTCATATATATTAAAATTGTAATTCTCGTGTCAGCACGGGTAGGCAGTGGCATTATCAACGCCTTATATAATAGTGTGAGCGTATCACAGGTGTTCCACACCTTCTGTAACAGTAGGCAGCGTCGTCACCAGCTTATATGTTCTGACCTGACGTCACAGTAGGCAGCATCATCATCGACCCTCACGTCATACTGTGAGTCTATTACAGGAGTTAAAATGGGGGCAGCTAGGTGACTGCATATGAGTGGGTCAGGTGTCAGGATCTGGACACAGGCGGGGCTGCTCGTGTAGGCCAGCTCTGTCTTAACCTACAGAAAAACTATTCTACTCTACGACGTGCGAGGTCGCAGTCACGTGGTCACCACTACCTTTAATTTGGACTTCATTTCATGAGAAATGTCAGCCAATAAGGCCATGTTTCACCTGTCAGTCTCTGCCCATAGACACGCCCATTACATATAATTGAATACCACTATTATAAATACAATGTAACGACACACGAGTCTGGTTAAAAATAAACTGATTACACTGTTAATCGAAGCTCATTTGGTGAGTGTTGGCTATACAGGTCATGCGAAGTCACATTTTAGTCGGTCAAATGTGACGTCACATGACCGGCATTGCCAATACTCACCAATTTATTAATTAAAAATCAAGGACTTTTAATAATTAAAAATTGTATTTATTGAAATGTCTTAGTGGCTTAGTGTTGAGCCCTTTTTCCTTGGACAGACAGGGTCCTGGTTCGATTCCCGCCTCGGGTCTGTGTGCATGTTCTTCCTGTGTGGGTTTCCTCGTATAGTCCAAAGACATGCAGATTAGGCTGATTGGCGTTCTCAAATTGCCTGTAGTGTGTGAATGAGTGTCTCTGTGCCCTGCGATGGAGTGACACCCCGTCCAGGGTGTAAGCCCTGCCTCGTGCTCTAATTCTCCTGGGATAGGCTCCAGGCCAGACCCTGTACACAGAATAAAGGAAAGTGAAGAGTCTTCATTGATTGAGGGATAGGTTCATCATTTTTAACCCACCATGCAAACAAAAAGAAAACAGACTTAAAATGGGACAATGCGTGTCTGTGTGTGTGCGCGCGCATATGGCCCGTGATGGGAGTACATCATATCGAGTGTGTATTCTCGCCGTGCACAGTGTGATGCAGATCCATCCAGACTCAAACAACTCATCACTGTGCATGCACGGACAGATCAGCTTACTCATATCTGAACTCACATCTGAAACCGGTGTGTGCATTATGTCTATAGGCCTACATTTTTAACTTATCGGCGAATGCTTACCAAGTCACCAAATAAGCTCAACTTATACCTGATTGCAAAAGTCGTCTCATTACGTCTCTAAGGCAAGTCACAGGACACCCGGGACATTGGTGTCAGGCTGTGCTGTGTGATTTGCTTTGCTAATTCAACACGGTCCGGCGTTTTGTGTTTTGATATCCTGGCTGAAATTAGCGTGTGTCTGTTTAAGTGAATGAAACGAGTCTTACATGCCTTTTAACATGTTTCAGTTTTTTTTTTCACGAACAGGACACGAGCATCCGCGTGACTAATCGTCTTACTCATATACACGCCCCCTTATTTGCATACACCACACTTAGGGCGTTGCTAAGGCGATTTTCGGTGGCCCCGCCCCCATACCCGGCTTTCTGCGCTCATTCCCATAAACTAACCGCAGCGCGCGCGCGTGCTGATTCACAGCGTCGCTTTATCTGTAGCTTCGCGTCTCTTCTCACTTTTAAGTGTTCGTCTTGTCCAAAGTTCCCGATCTTCAGCTCAGACAGATAACTCTACTCCTAAACAGTTAAGCCGTTTACAATGTCTGCGGTGTCCAGGCGCAGCTCTATGGGGGTAAGTGATGCAGGAGAATGATTTGAGCCGTGTCGTGTCTCTGGGTTTGTTTTGAACTGAAAAGCAAGAAAACGGAATTGAATTAACGCGGAAACATTATTTTGTGTTGCGTTACAACGTATGGTTAAGTCTAAACTACAGAAAGACAACATTTTAAGAATGAATACTAGCAGAAATTCAACAATGGCTTGTACCCCTTTATTTTCCCACATGGCTTTTGGTATGTAAATCAGGCGCGAGCTTGGGGGGCAGGGGTCTTCAGGCTCACTTGCAGCAACTAAGCAGAAAATAGAAAACAAGTGTGACATTTTGTTTTCTGTGCATTAATTAAAAAAAAAAAAAGATCTGTACGCTTGCCCCAGCAGCCTCACACTCTGCTTAAAATGTTAAAGATTGCATAAATAAAATAAAAAAAATATTTCAGTTAAACTGTTTTATATCTACACACTGTTTCTGTTAAGTCAGTTTCCTTTTCTGCATGTTTCGCAGGTCCCTATAAAGAACATAGAGCGCGAGCTGATCTGTCCCATTTGCAAGGAACTATTCACGCACCCTCTCATCCTCCCTTGCCAGCACAGCGTTTGTCACAAATGTGTCAAAGAGCTGCTTATGCTAAACCAGGACGATTCGTTCAGCACGGACGGCGGATCCGAGTGCTCGAACCCTGGAAGTCCTCGATCCAGAGTTCCCTCTCCCAGCATGGAGAGGCTGGACAGGCTGGTCCGATCAGGTGCGTCCCAACTCCTGAGTCTCGATTGTCTGACACCTGAATATGTTCTTTATTATGAGATTAAAATGATGTTTAATAGTTCCAGTTTGCTCTGCAAAGAATTTGAAGATTATAGAATTTGTTTTGTGTTTTTTTCCACCCTCTGGGTGCCTAGTTTGTACATGTGAAGTCTGGGGTGAGGAGGGAGGAAGCACAAGAAGGAAAAATTTATACTGCCTTATGTTTAGCTTTTCAATTAATTACTCTTGTCAACACCTGCCTAAGCAAACCTGGATATGTTAAGTTAAAGATCTTCTTGAGCATTTTCTCTTGTGCTGTAAGCATACAAGCAAACATCCATGCTCTAGTATAAAAAATGTTTTAGTTAACTTCGCACATACTCTATTGCAATTCCTTACATATTGGGTATGTGAATTGTACTCTGTTAAAATATCGGGGTCATAAAGTTCAGAAAGAAGGCTGGATTATTGTATTAAAGTTATCCAACTATAGCCGTGTTATTTGTGGACCCCCAGCAGAGAGGAGGAATTCACCGATGTTTTCTAGTTCTACCTCTTACAAAGAGTTGTCATGGTGAGGCAGTCTGGTATGAGGAGGATTAAATCAAACTGAACAAACCTTTGTACAAGAACCTCCAGGCTTCTTTTATGTCATCCAGCATTTGCTTAAGCAAATGATTTAGCTTTATTTTTGGCGTTCAGTGATAGATATGCATCAAGCACCTGTGAATTAACAAATATGTTCCTGTCGTCATCATCTACAGTGTCAGCTTTGCATTGAAATGTGTGACATGTGATATGATTTCATGTTTGTGCGATCCTGGGCTGTAAGCCAGGTCTCATGCTACATATGTTCACATTTGTTCTGTGTTAGTCTTATTTTATTTCACTTCTCTGTTTGTTGCTTGCAGCCTCACTCAGAAGGTCATTTGGAGGGAGAGGTAGATGTGGGTTACATAATTTAAATTGCTGTAGTGAGTACAGAGTTTGTAGAACCCCTGTAAACACACACTCCTTCTCTGTAGATACAAACAGCTCCTTGTGCGAGACGGTGTAATGGATTAACGGAAATTATATGACGTTTCATAATACCAAAAAAAAAGTCTACTGAGCATATTCACTGGACAACGTGGTACAGCATTGAAGCCACACATTTACAAATCCTCTAAGATGGAATTAATTAACCAGTATTGGTAAGAGAGAGAGAGAGAGGACAGCTGGGAGTGCTGGAGCTGTTGCTGTGGACAGTCTTCCCCTGCTGTGAAACATACAGATATATTTATATTACCATTTCACAGTAGGGACATACTTTATATTCACCAATTTAAGGTTTACTGTGAATTTTGGTAATGCCATGCGATGTCTTTTGATAGGGTGAAATTTTTTTTGTAATTATTTTTTTTACTGTTTGGCAGACATCCTACACTGCCTGCCCCAAGTAATTGCACTGTAATGTTGAGGGTGATCACCTTTAGCTTTGATTACTGCACACAATGTGGTGGCCACTTCATGTGTGAAAATGAGTCCTCATCCTCTCAAAACCACTCTTTCATAATTTGAATCCTGGCATGTGCCTGTGTCATCAGGGAAGAAAAAACTCCATTGATGTTATGACCTGTTCATTCAGTACATTCAGGCCATCAGCTGACTTTATTGCCACACTAGAAGTTACCCCAACTCCATCAATCTGCAGATCCTGATGTCTGCTTGCTACCGTTGTGCAAATGGAGTGTCAACTTGCCGCTCCCCACGCTGCTCCAATGTTTCGTCAGACCTTAATACTGCCGGTCGCATGTGCTGCCTGCTGTTGCATTCAGGAAGGAATGCTTGTGACATGCCCCAGTGTGACATAAAATTGGTGATGATGATGATGCCCACAGTATGACATAAAAGCTGATGTTAACGCTTGAACATTGGGGGAATGCTTTCTTTTACAAAAATAAAAATTCTGCCGGTTTTTGATGGTCCACCGCAATTCCTCTAGGTTCTAATAAGGAGTCAAATCAATTTTAGTCATTTTGGCCACCTCCTTACTTTGTGATGCATGTCTCACTAAAATGGATACTTTTTGGGGCTAGGCAGTGTATGAAGAAAAAAATTACAGACATTTTAAACCCACAGCTAATTGTTTATGTCCACTTTATATTTCGGCCCTTAATGTCCCTAAATTCATACATTTTTTGAGTAATGGACTTTATTTGATCATGCATGTTCATTGTTATCTGACAGCCACTACAGACATTTCCGTATTATAAAGAAAACATTGAAAGAAAAAAAAAAATCAGTCATGGAAAAACTAAAACATGCAAATCTGAGGTACCACTGATCTGTGTCCATTTAGGACTTTTTTGTAATAATTCTACTGAACAGTGGAGAAATGTTTTACATACCCAATAACAGTGGTGCTGTCTGCCAGATACGGCTTTTCATGTTCATCTTCACATTGACCTCTTGTCAACGTATGTCATAACGATTGGCTGTAGAATAATTTTTATTTGAATACTGGTGCATCAAATAGTTAATGGATATTTGAATATCTGTGCACATCCCTAGCTTCAACAGAAAGTGACCATCAGATCAGATGGTGGTTTATTTAGGCCTGCTGCTACTTGTCTCAAAGCCAGTAAATGGCACTAAAATTACTAACAGTGTTTTAATTTTAAACAGTAACACCTTTTAAAGTGATAATTCAGATTTTTAAATAATCTGGGCCGAATTCTGCAATCCTCGTTCAGTGAAAAAATGCATTCTAAAGTTCAGCTGAGACTCGTATGAAGCTTATGCAGTTCCGCTGAACTAAACTGAGTTGGTATCTTTGAGTTTATTTAGTATAAATTTAACTCTCCCCTCCCTGGAAGAAGCTGCACAGCTAGTTCCAGTTTTGAAAAAAATCTGAACTATCCCTTTAAACCCAATAACTAGACAGAATGAGTATTTTAATCAGTGCATCTGTGGTGGGGCATTCTGGTGAAAGAATGAGTGAACACATTTTACTTTGCTATTAGTCCTAGTCTAGTCCTTGGTTCTAAGCTATACTTATTTTAATATTATGTCATTTAAGGTGATTAACTTCAGATGTCAGATGAATATACATCAGACAGATTTTCAGACAGTAAATATGCTCAGTATTTCAAACGTGCAGGCATGATTTTGGATTGGTTTCAAAGCATTATTCTCCTCCCCCCCATGCATTTGAAAGTTATGCCGCTGCTAAATTAGGGATGTTAAAGTAAGAATCATCTTCGAAATTGATCTATAAACTAACAGAGGTAGGCCTGAAGGTAGATGCATTTTAGTGCAGCACTTTTTGGTTTTAGGGTCGTACCTCCACGTACGAGTGTGTGCTTGCCGTTGATTTGTGGTTTTTGTAGGGCCAGGCACCTCTATGCTCTGCCAGAATGGCCTTACGATGACTTACTGGTCTGAGCTTTTAATTTTCTTTCCCTTCCTCTGCACTGAGTGCCATTGCGGCAGCAGCAGCAGGCCCCAGCAAGCCGTGCTGCAGATGCTGCCTGCTCCTCCCCTTCCCGAGCACTACAGCGCAACCCTGGCCTAAGTACATGCTTCTTCTTCTAACAAGCACATATTCATTGCTTATTTTCCGCATTTTGTTCAGCTCTCATCAGTCTCATCATTCCGTCACCTCAATCTCCTGCCACTTCCGTAACATTCAAGCCGTTATGAGTCCGTTACATCTCCGTACATCTCCGTACATCTCTATGCATGTTTGTTTCAGAAATGTTTTGGTCACTATTATGCCATGCAGTGTGATGTCACTTTCTTGTGTCCATGCCATGCATCTAACTGTAGTCTTTTTTTAGCTGTTTGTTACCTGCTTGCTTCTGTCATGGTTGTAGTGGACGTTTTAATTTTCTTATCTAAAAAGTTTCTAGATACTAAGATACTAAGTTTGTTTCTGTCTCTGTAAATGTGTATGTATGTGTTTAATACACTGAACTGGACAAGGAACAGGAAAAAGCTTTAACAAAGAAGGTAGTTTTCCTGGTATCATTAAAATTATGCCCAAAGAAATGGGAACTGTTATTTATCATGCAATCATAAAGTCACGATATATATATATTTTTTTAGTTTTTACATTTTGTACATTTGGTATCTGTGTATAATTGGTTTCTAATTCACTCACTTGGCATTTCTTTGTTTGACCTTATTAAAATTTTTTATTGTCCATTTCATTGTGTACCTTGCGGCTTTTGTTCGTGTTTGTTGCATTGTTTGTGTGCATCCTGAAACTTGAGTTATCTGACTTGAGTTTCATCTTTTTAGGTCAGCAGTGTTTTCACTTTTATAATTCTATTCATTCAATTATTTAACTGACAGAGTAATGTTTGCTTGAAATCAGGGTCTGTGTCATCTTCCCCCGGCTGGAGGCGCTCCTCAGTCACTCCCCGTGTCACCAGCTTCCCCTGCCCCGGTTGCCAGCGTGACATTGAACTGGGCGAGCGGGGCATCAGCATGCTCTTCCGCAACTTTACGCTGGAGAACATTGTGGAGCGCTACAGGCAGGCGGCCCGTGCCGCTGTTGCCATCATGTGCAACGTATGCAAGCCGCCTAATGTGCAGGAGGCCACCAAGAGTTGCATGGACTGCAAGGCAAGCTACTGCAATGAATGTTTTAAGCTCAACCACCCATGGGGGACGCCCCGGGCCCAGCACGAGTACGTCGGGCCTACTACAAACTTCAGACCAAAGGTATGACTGGCCAAGCTTTTAATTTATTAATTTTTTATTTAGTTAAGTCAGACTGCCACTTTATAAAATAACATAACATATATAATGAACCAAATCATACAGGTCATCATCAGTGTCTAGCATAATTTGGAAAAATAAAACACTATCATAACTGTATAGGAGATCTTCTCCTTTACCTAAGAACAAATGTAACAATACGTCACAAAAGTCTCGACTAAATAAATAGGTTATCAGCTTAGACTTGAACACTGAAACTGTGTGACTCCAGAACATTAATTGTAAGAAAACGTTCTGCACCACTATAATTTACATAATACAAGGTGCCAACAAGCATTTTGCACCTTTTTTGCCGAAGTAGGCCTCGCAGATCATAAAACATTAGCGTTGTACTCAAGAACCGTGAAGTGAGACTACTTTGCGCGAGCTCACTGATGCCCCTGATTGGCTGTAGAGCCGTGATTAATATGGGAGCACGAAGTACCTCTCTTCCCTCCCCTCTGAGAGAGCTCGGCCAATCAGACCTCCGGCTGTGAAAGGTTACAAGCATCACCCGGGAATCGAACCTGCGATCTCCGGATGATAGGGCGAGCACTTTACCACTGCACCACTTGTAGGCAGTAGTATCTTAATCAGTGCAAAATTTCCCCGAAAGCCTGTGCAGTGTGGATAAAATAGGGGTGGTGTGCTCATATCGTCTGGTTCTAGAAAGTACTCTGGCTGCTGCATTCTGGACTAACTGGAGCTTGTTTATTCATGTAGTGGAACATCCAGACAGTAAGGCACTAATGTAATCCAACATACAATACAGGTAACAAAAGCACGAACTAGCTTTTTCTGTATTGTGTACTGACATTATATTCCTTATCTTGGCAATATTTCTAAGATGAAAGAAGGCTATCCTAGTAATATTATCTATATTATCTACAGATGAAACAATAATCACACCAACTTTTACTACTGCATGTGAAACAGAAAGATGAACTATGACGACATAGGGCTGATGTTATAGTGCTTGGGCCCTAAAAAGGGAAATTAATACCAAAACAATCTAACTTTGAGTTAGAGGAATGCTATTTTGGGGTTCTTTTACCACTGATCAAACACAATCAAGATAGAATGAGAGAAGCATAAATCCTGATCAAATCTTGTGTCAGCATTGCATCAGTACACAGGGGATTATAATAATTTCATCAAATGCACTAGGCTGTTTGGACTCTTGCCTTCAGTGCATCATCCAGCACTATTATTATACAAGATAAATTATATGGTGTAACCAACCACCTAAATTCTTTTGTAGTTGTGTGTTAATAATACATTAGAATTGTTGTTGCCAGTGTTGCTAAAACAAGCATATCTTGTTTGGCATAATTATTGAGAGAAACAGTTAAATGGCTTATAATCTGATCTAGAAGTAAAAATTTCCATCTTCCTGACTGTAGGTGTTGATGTGTCCTGAGCATGAGATGGAGAAAGTTAACATGTACTGTGAGGTGTGTCGCCGGCCTGTGTGTCACCTCTGCAAACTCGGTGGTTCTCATGCTAACCATAAAGTCACATCCATGAGCAGTGCCTACAAGATCCTGAAGGTATGAACACTCTGACTAAGTTTGTACCATAACCTGTATGTTTAACACTTTTTCAAGCATCTGATGGTGCACTGTATTTGTTAAAGGTTTACATTTTCACTTTATTGCTACGTCCTCCTTTTTAAAATTGTGGGGTTGTTTCATGCATGTACATCTGTCAGCATTAACCTTCATTTCTGGCCATATAGAAATTCCTAAACACAAAAACCTACCTTAGGCCAATTCTGGTTTTAATCTAAGTAGTGTAATGTTAGATTGAACCAAGCGGACATGGGCTATGCATTTTTAATGAAATCAATTGTTCCTAATAATGTTAAAGCCATCACAGAGCTCTATGCCTTCTGTCAGTGTGGTATTAGATGCACTAAACTGCCTGAAAATTGCTGGGGCAGATCACTTTTCCATTACGCACGTCCATAGCCTAAGAGATTTTTTTTGTTCCGTCTACAGGATAAGCTATCAAAAAGTATCCATTACCTAATTAGCAAAGAGGAGCAAGTGAGGACTCAGATTTCTGAGCTTGAGGTCTTGATTCATGAGACTGAGGTAAGTGGTGTGTGGAAACATTTTAGAACCTTTTGGCATAACCTTGCTGTTCGCACTGCAAGAAAGGCTCATCTCTTTCCCTGTCAAGTATAATTTATGATCTTCTTTAATAAAATTAAATAATAGTATGGAATAGTACATTATTGACCTTTGATTTGGAATGCCCTGTGTATTGTAATCTAGTATTTCCATTGAATCATTTTTCATTGCAATATCTCTAAATATAAAGCATAATTGAGCTGTAAAAGTAGTTTAGTTACACACCAAAGTCTATAGATTACTGAAACTTTAGGCTATAAAGCTTCAGCTTAAACAAATCAAACTCATAGCATAGGATTTAATGATTTAAGATGCTGTTTTGGTAAAACCTGCATAGTGGTCACTAAGGACTGGTTCTGGACATGCTGGTGTAGTATATTGTGTCAAATGATTTGTGAATTGTGTCAGGACTGGAGCTAAAACTGGGTTGAAAACATTGGATTGATTCTGAAACAGATTTGACCATAACAAATATCTTTGTCTTATGCAAGCTAAGTAGCTCCAGAGTATTTCCTCTTCTAAGCACATCATTAGCTGATTGAAATTTGGTGGCAAATAATCTTAAAATGAATATGGAGCTTTCTGTAATTATTGTTTGTTTCTCATCAATGTAGGAAAATGGACAGCTTGCAGAGAGACAGGCACATGAGCACTTTGAACGTCTATTTGAGACTCTGCAGGAAAGGAAGACTGAATTGTTGCGGTCCATTGAACTGTCCAGGAACCGGCGTCTGGACAAGCTCAAGAGCCAAGTGGAGGAGTACCAGGGCATGCTGGAGAACAGTGGTTTAGTGGGTTATGCACAGGAAGTCCTCAAAGAGACTGACCAGTCCTGCTTCGTACAGACCGCTAAGCAGCTCCATGTCAGGTGACACCACTTTCCCAGAATTTCATTTGTTTTTTTTTTGTTTGTTTTTTTTACTGACAAAGCCTTGTAGCCTAAGCGGTAGTCATCCACTTTGTTCTTCAAACTACATTGCAGTTCTAATGAGGATTAAGATTTGTTGTTTATATAAGGACACTGGCTGCTAAGGTGCACCAGGTTTACCTGGTTACTGAAAGCTGGCCAAGTGCTTGTGAGCTTTGCAGAATGACCTGCATTGGGAGTATTGAAATCTAATCTAATCCTGATAATTGATCTATTAGGATCCATTAGGAAGCTTTTTAAAGTGACTGGTACTGAATTGCTGCTGTATCCTACTGTTTTCTTCACAGAGTTCAGAAAGCAACTGAGTCACTAAGGACCTTTCAGCCTGCTGCCAACCCCTCGTTTGATGAGTTTGTCCTGGACACCTCAAAGGAAGAGTCCTTGCTGAAAGACCTTTCCTTTGGTGGAGGTAAGCGTGAGAATGGCATGTGTTCATTAATACCTTTATTGGGATGGTGGAGTGCTGGTGTGTCTGCTACCACTATTTCATTTATTTAAATAAGCCAGTTGGAGTCCTATACGTCTTAGACTAGTTGTTCACTAGATTATATTCTGAACTAGAAATACAAATTTCCATTTTCCATGACTGTAGCTGTTGGTGTGTCCTGAGCATGAGATGGAGAAAGTTAACATGTACTGAGAGGTGTGTCACCGGGCCATGTGTCACCTCTGCAAACGTGGCAGCTCTCATGCTAACCCTAAAGTGCCTACAAGGTCTAATTCTAAATAGATGAAGAAAAATACAGGCAGAAAATGGAGTGTGAAAATGGAGAAAAATGTCAATGCTGGCCATGATAGAGAGGAACCAGGGCACCCAGTGCACAACGGCCCACCGAACAAAGGGGTTAGCAGGCAAAGAGCACCAAGGCTACAAACCCGGTCTTCCCGGACTTCCCAGACCCCAATCCAATAAAGCACCCTGTGCCAGACAAACCACAAGTTTCCACAAACCTTCCACAAAGAGTTTTTAATGTTTTTTTTTTTTTTTATGTATGATTTATTTATAACAAATACACACCATAAAAATAAACATACAAAAAACATAAAAACATACAAAAAACACAATCACACAAGACATTGGTAAGATACACTACAATGAAAAATTATGGAGGAAAATTACTAAAGCAGTAATATTAGAATGAATACCATTATAAGGGCAATTGAAACAAAGAGGGAAAAAAAAAAACACACAAAAAAAGGGGGGGAGGGGGGGACAGACATGCATGCTAATGTCTTCCTAAACCACTGCAGGATCGGTAAACCGAAGAGATTCAACATAATTAAGAACTGGTTGCCAAATTTTAGAAA
>JAQMYK010000039.1:16552973-16574238 GCA_030014345.1 Clarias buthupogon | reverse complement strand
GCGCCTGTGATTAACCCCTTACACGCCGCTCAAAAATAGACATTTCTCAGACCGGGTATCGATCCTCGGTATCGGGGAACTCTTAACGAGTACGAGTACTTTAAAAAATGTGGTATCGAGGCCGATATCGGTATCGGTGCATCCCTAGTACCGGTGTACTGGTCAGTGCTGTACTGTCCTTAACTGTGTCTTTTGTATTGTTTTACACTGTTTGCACACACTTAGACTTGTTTATTGTTCTTTTTTTTAAAATTTGTTTTTAGATACTTGTCCTTAGTATTTTTGTTTTGTTTTATGTAGCACTGTTGTCCTAGAGGAATTTTGTCTTTAAAGGTCTCCCAAGTTCTTGGAGCGGCTTTGCTTTATGATCTTAAGGCTGCTACCATCCCTCTTGATTGTGCATCTTCTCCTACCACACTTTTCACTTCCAGTGAACTTTCCTTGAAAATGCTTTGATGCAGCACTCTGCATACAGCCAGCACTTTCAGTGATAATATTCTGTGGCTTACTCTCCTTGTGGAGGAAGACCAAAGAGGAGATTTATGGATGCAGTGAGAGAGGACATGAAGTTAGTTGGTGTGAAAGAAGAGGATGCAGAGGATAGGGTTAGATGGAGGCAGATGATTCGCTGTGGCGACCCCTGAAAGGGAACAGCCGAAAGACAAAGAAGAAGACTTTCTTTGTGGAGAAAGTGGAGGGTGACTGATCTTGGACAACTGTCAAGTCAGCAGTCTTCCCCATGATTGTGGTTGCGTACTGAACTAGATTGTATGAAACATGTAATTTATACTATATGAATAACAGTTTATTCAAACCCAAAATTAAATATTGAGTACATCCAAAGATATTGCATATTGTATTTTCATTGTAAGGCTTCAAATATTTAACTTGATTACTTTAATACAAAATTTTAACTTTTTTGAGATGCACTGCATATGTCCCAATTAGTGGAATGATGCATAATGGAGTATGATTATGGATAATGGAGTATAAAATTCTAATTTGGTTAATAATCATTTAATTGATCAGTTCTGAAATTTCCCTATCCTATCTTTGCTATCGGTCTTAATAGCTAGTGATGGACAAAAAGCACTGCTTATATTGAGTGAAATTGATCAAAAGCAGCCAAGGCAGATAGCATCTGGCCCATCCATTTCAACCTCGCATCTCTGATTAGAGTGGACTTTAATGGTGTTTTGTAGTGCTGATGGAAGCTGGAAATGTCTGAAGTGTGGCACACTTTCTTGGCCTCCAGCCCTTTAAATCTGTTTTCGTTTTCCTCTGCGATACTTTCTGGTGCAGCAGATTCATGACCAGTGAGTGAGATAAGGTTTCCTCTCAGTTTTGGGGTTTAATGCAGCCACTGTTCTGATCAATAGCTTGTTACTCTGGAGAAGTGCTTTGGGCTTCATGCCTAAAGGCTTGGCAGGCTTCTTTGGTCGTGTGACAGTCCCTTCTTCGTCCTTGCCGGGTGTACAGCTCTTCACTTTTTGGACACAAGTCATGATTAAGCTTTCTTCCAAGCTTAACAAACTTTGTATTTTCTTTATTTTACATCCATTTGTAAGGATTTAGGAATTTAAGAAAGGTTCCCTAATTAAAATTTGTGCTCCATCCAAACATGCCTTCAAAAGAAAGACACCAATTAGATGATTTATTTATACCTGTAAAGTTTAATGCAGAAAACATGTCTTCTGTAGGTAAAAGGCTAATGATGAAATATTATCCAATTTTCCTTTCCAGTTCCTGATCCTCCCATGATTGACCTGTCTCAGAGTCGTGTATATAACGAGGGCCTGATTCACTGGAGGCTGCCAGAGGACTCCCTGCCCACAGACTGCCATGTCCTCGAGTATAGAAAAGTGCCTACAAAGCATGATGAAGAGAGCCAGTGGCACTTGACTGAGCGTATGCATGGCTCCAGCACAGTGGTGTGCGATTTGGATAGTGATTCCCGCTATGCGTTCAGGGTGCGAAGCTCCCGCAACACCATTCACAGCCCCTACAGCCCTGAGGTTTCCTTTCACACACCTCCTGCACCAGGTAATCTTATTGTTAATCATCTGATTCATGCATGATAGTCAGTACTAAAGCTTTGCTTCTGACTATATACAATACATTAGTGCTGAAAAAGCCTCATTATTATAATAGTGCTTTGGGACAGTGCAGCATGTCTTAGCAAATTAACTGCAATCCCATGTGATGTACCCATGATTAATCTAGTTATCCTTCTTCCTTAGGGATTATACAAGTTTATACCTGTAGGCGATGATAAAAATAGCGCACACTGTCGACTAGTCAAGCGCAGTTATGTCGAATCTTGATCAATACCTGAATAAATTGCTTCTATACTAACATAAAGTCTATAGTAGTAGTGTAGTGATTACCAGAGATTCGTACTATTATAAAAACATGGTGAATTTAGAAGATAAGTCAGGTTTAAGGGTTTAGATTTTTTATTTATTTACAAACATTATTATTATTATTATTTAATTTAGAATTTTATATTTTACACGCCCTCCTTCCAGGTATGTGAAACATTTTAGAAGGTGGGCAAAATTGCTAATAGCATATTCATTTGTGTCCTATGTGCTGTCTTGTGCTTAATGGTTTCCTCTTTAAGAGAGACATATGGCACTGTTACACACTACGATCGGGAGATAAAACAATATAATATTTATATCTTGCTACATTTTGGCATAATACATTGAGTTAGAGATATCAAACTATGTCTTAATAACGTTTTTGCTGATGTGATGAAGTTTTGAAATCTTTTAAAAGGAACGAAAACCAGTATTCATTTTCGGTGCCAATAAGTGAAAGTATTATCACACTTACTCGTGAGATTTATGCTTAAATGCAGCATAGCTGTTTCACTCTGGCAGGGTAGCAAACCTATATACCTATATGGTGTGTATTATAGAAATAACTTCAAGTTTCGTCGTATTGCCCATCCATGTCGTGCAGAGAGATGGGCAATATGGGTTAAATTGTCTACAATATCTACAAAACTGCTGACCCTTTTATTCAAATCCATTCTAAATAATTTATCGATTCTGCATCTCACTCAAATGTCAGACTCAGACTATGCATTTCTGTGTCACGGTGTATGAACCAGTTCCTACATAGTGATTAATGACCGAACATATGGTACGTGGCAGTTTTACTGCTGAGCCATTGCATGTGTAACCCCCTGGGATGCTTTATGTATGTGTTTAACACACATATTTAACCAGGATTACTAAGTAGACAGATGCCTCTGTTGATCACAGCATGTTTGTAAACCTTCTGTCATGATTACCTGCAGTTCAGGTTAAATCCACCATCGTTTGTGGGCTTGGGCCAGATGTGCACATTGAAAGCAAGGCCATGTTTCAGCCTTTTATTTGTCTGTCATTTGGTGATTGACATTTAAGTGATTTTAAAGTGCAGTCATATTCTAACATGGCAGTTATGCTGGATTTGAGATTAATGTCAATGTCCTGGAGTTTATCAGTTCAGTTTTTGGAATTGTGCACCGACATGGTTTATGCACAGGGCTGAATAAAGGTCCATTCCAAATGAGCATGAGTGTGTTATTAATGAGGTGGCTATTTTGGGTCACTGCACCTCTTTGTAATATTTGGTATCTTGTCTAATGCATTTGTCAGTGGTTCAGGGGTGGGGCAACAATTACAGACTTGTAATATTATACAAATTAAGTAACAAAAATAAGGTGTATTCTAGTAGTACTGGTATCATATATTAAATTTACACAATTAGTTACTGACAGTTAGTTCTGACAATGTCTTAAACCAAAAGTCAGTTTTAGTTTGTTTTAGATCAGTATGCTGATCGTCAATCAAGTTTTACTTTCTTTTAAAAATTCCTTGTTTAAAAAGCTCTGTTGTTCTTCCTCAGTGTTCGGTTTCCTGTTCAATGAGAAATGCGGCTACAGTGCAGAGCGTCTGCGGTTGAGCAAGAGGAAAGATTCTGTGGAGAGCATGGCTGGCATGGCTTTCCTGTTGGCTGCTGATCGGGTCCAGAGTGGAAGTTATATCTGCCTTGACTACATCATCGGTGACACGGGCATCTCACATGGCCGTCACTACTGGGCATTCCGTGTGGAGCCAAGCTCTTACATGGTGAAAATGGGAGTGGCTTCAGACTCAAAGTTGAGCGAGTGGTTTCACAATCCCCGTGATACCAGCAGCCCAAGGTGAGCTCAGGAGTACATGCGAAAAGATAATCAGTGTTACCTCTTTTAATTACCTATGAATGTCATTTTAAGGGAGAGTACTATACTACACACAAATCTGGTCAGTTATCTGAACAATTTGTAGAATGAATAGTGAATAAAGGAAGTATGCTGCTAGTAACTGCACGGTTTCCTAGTGGTTCTTAACATTTTTCAAGAGGTCAACAGTGTTTCAACACTTTTCATCACTTCCCCCTATTTTCTTCTTGCCATTTCCCCTTGTTGGACTCTGTTTCAACATTGAGGGGCATTCCAAGTCTGTAGTCTTAAGATGAGGTCATTAGATGAGCCTGATATAATGAAGCAATATAATGCAGACATTAGGAGGAAAAATGTTGTATAAAGCTGTTAAGCTGGATGAATTAATCATTTAACATGAAAATACAGTGTTTGATTTGCCACAGTGTGGCACATGTTACTTTTTCATCCCAAAGCTTCAGGGTCCATGTTCTCTATGTGTCCATATTGGTTTTCTTACAGGTTCCCCGGTTTCCTCCAACCTATTGAAAGCATGCCTGTAGGGGGTTTGTTTACTCTAAAATGGCCCCTCATTTTGTGGATGTTATTCCCTTGATGTGTTGGCATTTATTTAAAGTGTTTAACTTCATTGTACATGTTTGATTCCTTAAACCTTGACCAGGATAATATAGTTTGTTAAATAAACGACTAAATAAATGGGAATAAAATGCAGGGCAACCTTAATGATGTCGGAAAAGTTTTGGGCAAATGTTAGGCGTTTAAAAAGATGAATGAAAATGCTATTCATTTAAATTGGTGCATATGACTGGTTTCTTCAAATAATTGGATTTAGTCCAAGTCAACTGGTTTACTTTCAGCTAATCTTGCTCATGCTGTTCCCATGATTTCTTTCTAGGTATGACCATGACAGTGGGCATGACAGCGGCAGCGAGGATACATGCTATGAGCTCTCGCAGCCCTTCACTCTACTCACAGCAGGCATGGGCAAGCTCTTTATTCCCAAAGCATCTCACACTGCAGCTGCAGGAGACCATGGCAGCCGTGTTCTGCCTCTGCCTCAGCGAATCGGTGTCTGCCTCGACTACGATGCCAGCCGCGTCTTTTTCTATGATGCTGACTCGATGCGCTGTCTGTACGAGCGTCAGGTGGACTGTTCTGGAACCATGTATCCGGCGTTCGGCCTCATGGGGGGCGGCGCCATCCATCTGGAGGAGTTTATCACAGCCAAGCGTCTCTCTTACATGTGATTGTGTCAGCTGATCTGCTGATCACTAAATATCCTATTCTATTGGCTTATTTTGTCCCTGGCTTCACAAGTTATAATATGTAGCTATCTGTACAAACACTATTTCGGTGCACTATTTCAGTTTAAAAGCCACAAGTAACCTGAAAAACCCTTGGTTCAGTGCCTTTTAGGAGACCAACTAGGCAGGTGTTTGGCTTATAAAGCACCTATAAACTTCAGGGTTTAATAACGGTTACAGAAATGCAACATAACACACTATAACCTTAATATAATGCAAAGTTTCACAGATGTCATCTAATTGCCGTTCACATGTGAGCAATTTAATGATTGTCTGATGTTGACACTAGCAAATACCTGTGCACTAATAATAACCGGCTTTGTAAACTGTTCTGATTGTAGATGTACTTCTTGAGCAGGCTTTTCAATTAAGAAAAAGATGAGAAATGTTTCAGAATAATCAAGAACGATCTAATAAATAATTTGCAGTGAAATGTAATCTTTTCCAAACAGTCTGTCTTAAGATTCGTGAAAGCATTCGCTTGCAGTGGATTGTAACAATGTACACATGAGGACACCTTAAAGTCATGAGTATGTAATCGAATGCAGCACTGAACAGCTTTTGCATTTTGAATGTACCTTATTTTTTTAATGCAAACTAGCATTTGATTCACAACTGTGCTGCTAGGTTTTAACCAGGGTATGAGTACTAACACTGATTCAGAAGGTGATTGGTTTTATATGCACCATCACAGCCGGTGCAAAAATGACAAGGAAAAAAAAGATAGCCTTAGTGAGTGATCACAGGTTTGCTGCAACAGAATAACTGGTTATAAAGGGACTTAACTGGTGTCGCAGTGAATTGAGTGGGATTGCTATGTGATTCCTCAGGTACTCACTCTATGGGCTTTCTAAAACCTACCTCTTAGTCCTATAATAACAATTGGCACTGGTTTTATGCTTGGATAATTTAGAGGTGGTATAGCATGTGCCTGTTCATTAAACCTCAAAGGGCTTGTTCAGCAACCCTATGAGTTACCAAATCAAAGCATTTTATTCTTACATTTAAAGGCTTTTACTTCTTTTTAATTTCATTGCAAACTTTTTTTTTTTTTTAAAGATGCTTTTTCAAATTTCAATGCTTTTTAGTCCTTTCCTACTCGATGGTTTACGGTTTCTTTTTTTCTTAATTGTAGCATAAAACCTTTATGAAAGGAATTTTTGTTTTAATGAAAGCATTATTACATATGACCGCAGGTCTTTCTCTTTTTTTCACTAATATTTAATATATTTTAAGTGTTGTCCTGATTGTCAGTAAAATTCTGTTTGTTTGTGATAATTAAAATAATCATGTGAATGATGGTATTGTCACATCAGGAAATCGTAAAAACATGGTATGCTCTTCCAGTAGTTAGTTTTTTAGACACTAATTATCGTTTCTGATCACATTTCTTTCCACAGCGGATTCAAGGGAGAATCTATGCACATTAGTTTCTGGCTTGTGTTTTTTGCTAATTACAATGTTTATGTCACAGTGTAATAGTAACCAACTAATAACCATTTTGTTCCTTGTACATGTCAAGCTGTTCGGGCTTTAGGTGAGGGAGATGGTTCTGTTTTCACTAATCACTTTTTGATGTAGTGGTAGAGTATTAAGGTACTGTGAGCTGTAGTTGCTTATTAAACAGGACATGATGTCTTTTAGTGGTCATTTTAACTCATCTTAAAGATTGCACTTTATAGCATGTTAAGTCTCATGCCTTGGTGCAGGTGTGTGTGAAATAGTGTGCAATATAATTCCCCCCCCCACAGGATGTACTGTACTCTTAAAATGAGCTGCGGTGTGACGTTTGCTTTTTGTGATTTTAATGCTTTAATGAAAATGAAAAGCTGTCCATCACCTGTATCTATATTGTTTTATTTTTTAATTTACCGTGTGGGGTTTGATATAAAATAAAGGTGTTGAAATTAGGATTGGTTTCGATTATTATTACTATGTGGATGAGCGATTTCTTTTGTGAATATGCCTGCAGGTCGCCAGTATCTTGCACTTGTTTCACAAATCTATGTTAAAAAATAATAATAAATCCACAGGTTGTATAAGAGGTCATCTTTATGACCTTACTGTGTAGGCGTAAACACACTACTATTGTAAGGAATCAGCGACGCCATGTGGGCTTTGAAAGAATTACACCCTTAACACATAATGCTTAACACAATTGCAAAGAGGGCAAGCCACAGAATAGTGTCACCCACTGGTGCACTGTGATCTAAACGCCCCTAGATATCCATGGAATTATATCCAAATTGCCCATAGTGTGTGAATGAGTGTGTGAGTGTGTGTATGCCCTATGATGGATTGACACCGTGTGTAGGGTGTACCCGCCTCGTGCCCTAAGTCTCCTGGGATAGGCTCCAGGCCCCCCGTGACCCTGAATTCAGGATAAAGTGGTATAGATGATGAGTAAGTGAGTAATAATCTTAATAATAGCTCCATTAGTATAAAATACTTTCATGTATATTAAATTATTGTCTGCTCCTCAGTGTGTTGACCAAATGAGGATAATTCAAATAACAATCTTACTGAATGTGCTGAGAGAATGTGCTTTTTTTTTTAGGGTGAGTTAAATAAGAGCCATGTAAAATGTCTGATTACTGCCTGATGCATTCCCAGATGGGCCATGCCAACCTTGCTCTTTAAGAATTTACTGACAGCCTAGGCTAATACACTACATCTGTGGGTTAATACATATTTATTTGTATATATATATTTTTTTTTACCATAAAACATATTTACAACAAAGTACTGCAAAATATTTTGATTTAAACAGACAGCCTTCTTATCTGCGAACCACAGAACCATCCCTTAAATGTGTTAATATTCAGTCTTTTAGTGGAGTTAATTCAGTGGTAGAAATAGTTAAATCAATATAAGGAAGCTGTGGAGAGCTTGTAGAAGGTTGTGTTCAAATCCCACCACCATCATGGTTGATGTCCTTACCTTGCAGCTTAGCATGGTAAAAAAAACTTCAGGGTGACTAAAGAATTTGTGATTCATTCATTCATTCATTCAATCATTCATACATTCATCCTTCCTTCATGCAACTTAGGCTCCACCAACCCTGTACAGTATATCTCAGAAGACGGTGGGTACGAGGTGACGTATACCCTAAATAGGGCACCAGTCCATCACAGGGCACAGTAGCTGGAGAAAACGCACCAAGCACAGGGAGAACATGCAAACTCCACACACAAAGACCAGGGACGGGAATCGAACGTTTGACCCTGGAGATGTGAATCCACATTGCTAAGCACTACTCCTCAGCAATGCTTTGTCCCCTAATAAATACCTGTTTTTTTGTGATTCTGAGTTTAGTGTTGGTGGCACAGTTCATAGTGGTTAGCACTGTCGCCTTGCACCTCCAAGGTCTGTGTCGATTCCTGCTTCAGGTTTGTGTGCATGTTCTCCCTATGCTTGGTGGGTTTCCTCCTGGTACTCCGGTTTCCTCCCAAAGTCCAAAGACATGCAGATTAGGTTAACCGTCGTTTCCAAATAACGCGTAGTGTGTGAATGAGAATGTGTGTGTGCTTTGCAAGGGATTGGCACCCCATCGAGGGTATCTCCTGGGATAGACTCCAGCCCTCCAGTGACCCTGTATACAGGATAAAGCGGTATAGACGATGAGTGAGTTTAGTGTCAAATGCCAGATTGTTTCGAGCCCCTGTATGGGGTGTGGCATTTCTATATCATCACACTAGCTTCAATTTTCCAACTTAATTATAAAGAACCTGGGAATAAAGAAAACTTTAAACTATTAATAACCCCACCTTGACTCTGCACAAGTAACCACTCGGTTAATAAAACACACAGATGTAACTAACATTTGTACTGCATCCTGACTTCACTAATGATGCTGAGAAAATCTCCCACCCAGTCCATAGGCGTCCTTCATGCCTCAGCTATCATCCCGCCATAGCGAGGCCGAGTCATAAATCATATGAAGTGCACTAACTAGGCTGCGATACACATCCCTCCACGGCCTTTCTTGGAGACAGACAGAGCAGGGGGCTGTTTGGGATTCAGCCTTTTTTTTTTTTTTTTTTTTACTTACCTGTGCACTAACGGTCGGTGACGACAAGGTGCTCACGTCACTGAGGCAGCAACGCGGAAGCGGACAAACAGGCTCCACGTCATTTTAGGTGCACTACTGCGACCGAGCCATGGGGTTTGGTGGAGGAAACTGACATGTAACTGACGCTCCGAGCTATCACACTGTTTGCGCTCGCAGTCCGACAGAACAGCGACGGCTTACGGGAGCGGGTTTCTTCAGGTACTATTTTTATTCTGTGCCGTTGGTGACCTAGCATGGACGTGACTAGCGTGTCAGGGCTTGCTATTGTAGCGCGCGCGCCGCTAACACGAGCAGCTTGGCGTTTCGCTATTGACAGACACACAACCTCTGCTGCCATAAATTCTACACACACACACACACACATATATATATATATAGGACCTGCGCTATTCATGCGAGATGTGTTAATTTCATGCTTTGCTTCTGAGAACTTCCCAGCGTACCATTTAACAAAACAAAACAATAAAAAATCATCTCCGAGCTGTCAAAATCAAGCCTGGTCTCATTGATGCCGCTTACACCTCTGACGTCATGCGATTGTTAGTCATTTGTAGATATGATTTAGGTTTCTCATTGAATCGCCGTCACCAAACCCTTTCTCCTTTCCAAGCCTGACCTCAGTCCTCGAGGTGCCTGATCTGATTAGCTTCAGTGCGCTAAAGCGCTGCAGGCTGTCAGGTGTGTGTCACAGAAACATAAACACTCATGCGCGCGCTCAGCATGATGCAAGCCTGGATGCTAAGCAGGTGTTCATGTGCAGGCAAAAAAAAAAAAATCCCTTGTCTTATTGTACTTATACATTTTACGTATAATTAGATGATGAAATACTTTTATGTATATTTTTCCGGAATAATCTGGAATGTGATCTTAATTCTGAAATCAAAATTCCTATAAATCCAATGTTAGAAATACAGTAAATCCATCATTCCATTGATGGGCGTGTACTGGGTGTATGTGGGTGTTTATCGTATACAGATTTGTTTGACTGCGTGTATAAGCTCTTAGTCACGTTGACATTTCAAATCGTTTTACTTTACTGCTTAATTGTTTTTTTTTAACGTAACTTACTGCTTATGTGCAGTGCTAGTTTGTTTGTTCCTGTCGTTAGTATTCAGTACGTTGTGCAAGAATGATGCTGTTGTTAAAACAGTAAGCCATTCAAATGATTTATAATTTCCGTGTAAGCTGACTATGTTTTCATTTTTTTTAAGGATTGACAGATTCGTTGCTAATCCCTTATGGGTGAATCCGGGCCACGTCGCTCCACCCTGGTGTCCAGGTTGCCCATTTTCAGGCGCAGTGTGAGGAAGAGGCAGGACTCCCTGCCATCTTCCCCATCCTCTGGCGGTGTAGGAAATGGTGTGCACACGTCGTCTCCGTCGAGCACCAACTCGAGCTCCAGCAGCACGGGAAAGCGGCGCAGCCTTTTCCGAACACCGTCCATCAGCTTTCATAGCAAGAGAAACAGTGAGCTGCGTGCTGATTCCAACCAACTAGGTGCAGACAATCGGAGCCGGCTGTCCGAGCCGAGCTTCAGTGATGGTTACAACCACAAGGCACGACACTCTTTTGGATTTGGCGGACACAAGAAGAAGCTCAGCCGCTCCCAGACAGAGGACTTCGAGAAAGCCCCTACTAACCGCAGCGTTTTTATCAACTGCATTAGCTCAGGGACGAATGAAGGAGATGATTCAGGTTTCCTGGATGATGTCAGCAGCAGGAGAGCTTCCAAACCGAAAAAACTGCTGCCCAAGTCCTTTTCAGCCCACCATCGGTTTTCCAAGAACTCTAACCAGGTTGAAAAGAGTCAAGGTAAGGATGATTCTCCCAAGACAGGAACTCCAGGTTCCTGGCCTGGTGAACTTGCAGAGAGCTCGCTACAGTCCCCCATCGTTTCTGAGGACCGCACGACAGCCATTACACCCTCAGACTTTGTCCATGTCACAGAGGACACCGTCTCTGAAGTGGACGCTCTGCCTGTTCCGAGTCCAGCTGAAGTTCCTGCTGAGAATATCAGCCAAGGTGTTTCTACCTCACAAACATGTGCCAAACCAGATCAGGGTGCTGAAGAAAAGCCTACACTGCCAGATATGAGCCAAAATGCCAAAACACAATGTGATAGTACGATGGTACAAACCGAACCAGTAACACTTAATACAGCAGAGGAGCAGCACCAGGATCAAATCAAGGCCAGTGAAACTGAACTGAACCGAGGGCTGAGCGATGAGAGCAGCTCCAACGCAGAGCCCAGAGAAAGAACACGCAGAACCGCTGTGATGGGCCAGCAGCTAGGAAAACCAGCAGGCCTGGGCAGACTGGAGGGCAGACCAAGTTATCTGAGAAAACCTCACACAGGTAGGAGGGAATGGAAGGTGATTTTGGGTAATAAGTTCACATCATAACAACCAGACATCTGCAAGTATGGTAGGCTGCAGTCATTTATATTTACAGCTTTTATAGAGATACTCATTGATGTGTCTATGGGGGAAAGTACAGTATGGAGTTAGTACAACAAAGCGATCATTATATTTCAGTTTTATTGTCATTTTTCAATTGAAGCTTAGGAGCTTTTCCAGAACTTCGTCATTGTTTCATTTAGTTCCTTGTTTGCTTTGCTTGTGAGCGAAGCCAGACAGAACACTGTTTATCAGGTTTTAAGATATGACCTTTAAACTGGTTTTAGTTTTAGTTTAATTTTCTTGATGTAATTTAAAATATTATCTTTAAAATCCTTTTCTCATTGTATGTAACCTGAGGCTATGCTGTGAGCAAATACTGTATACCACAAACCAGCGTAATTGAAGTAGTGTTACATGAGATTAGGCGTATAGTATGGCTTTTTTTAACCTTACCTCCTGAAACCTGCTGAACACAAGTTGTGTTTGCTTTTCGCCCTTTATTGTTTAGACCGCAACCCTAGCAGGACTATCCCAGCTTTAAATGATCCCGGCGGCATTATTAAGGGACTGCCATTGAGTAATCCTATTTGGCTTTTATGTATGAATTCTTTGATTCTCAGAGGTTTAGTCATTAGGGAGGTATGGACTGCATTTTTCACGTTTATCATAACTCAGCAGGTTGTTCTGAATAAAAAGTGGCCATGTTGATCCTGAGCAGACTTCTCGGTTTGTCAGTCAAAAAAAAAAAAAAGAAAAATCAAGTTTATTCTTTGACAGAACTAAGCAGTCGAGTATCGAATTATTATTATTATCATTATTTTTTGTCAGACAAAAAAAAACAAAGGAGCGTGCCAGTTACACATGATTCTGGTTTTAAAATGAAGCCCATTTATCTTCCACAATATCGACTCAAGCAGTATTAGGTCAAGCTCCACTGTCTGACAGTTTATTGTAACCACAATATATCATGCTTTGACAAGGGAAATACACTTATACTCACACACACAAATGAATGAAAAAAATGAAGTTGGTGTGTTGTAGGAAGCAGTACTTATCTCAAACATATTACATTGATTAGTGTTTGGTATGATTCGAGGCGCTTGTCTTTAAAGACAGTAGTCTAGACACAACTTAAAAAAAAAATAAAATAAAAAAAACTTGTGTCATGTAAGCTCAATACAGGAAAATCTGGCCACACAGAGGTGTGAACTGCACAGGGGTCATTTTACTAATCTGATTGTGAATGTGCTGCCCAAAAATTCAGGTTGAGCTCCTGATAACCACCTTGTGGAATTGTGTTTCAATACCAGAATAACAATTGAGTTCCCTTAACCCTCAACCGCTCAGATGTAAAATAAGATAAAATGAAATTTGCCAAATGCTGGAACTACAAATGCAAAAGCATAACCTCTGGTAATATAATACCCTCATAGTCCCCCCCAGCAAAAGTACAGATAATGAACAATGATGAAATTAATTATAGAACTTTTTATTAACTGATTTATGTTGATCAAATTGCACACCTACGTAGATTAACTCCTCTAAACAAATGTACTTCTCAACATAGCCTGATGCATTTACACCATCTTTGAACCCAACTTTTCAATCCTTTTTGAAAATATACAGGTGAGCACTGTTGTACACACTTTCATGTCAGTGGTCCCAGTTGATGATCTCCCTCCGCGTGGTTTTTCTTCACTGCTGGTTTCCCCTTCTTTAAACTTCTTTATCCGTCTGTGTGCATTGCTCTTGTCAATGGTGTGTTCATCGTAAAACATTCTGTAGCCTCCTGTAGATGTCGGAGAGCCGGCACCCCTTCTTCGTCCAGGACTCAATGATGGAAGGACAGGAAGAAGAGTTCTATAGAGGAAGAGTTACACCACTAACATGAAATTTGTAGGCCCTATGTTGGTTAATAATAATTTAAAAACAAGCCCACTTTTGCCTTACTTCCGGTACAACACTCGTACTTTTTATATTTATTGCGTCACTTTTATAGGACTGTTTTTGAATAAGAGAGACAGCAGGGTAAATTGTTGTTATGTTGCATCGTGCCTCAGGTTTGTTTTAACAACCCTTTACTTCAAGCTCCAGTTTAACAATTCTCCCTTTGCCCTCCTGAAAAACATTATTGCTTCTGCCCACTAGGAACATCACTTTCAATGCGGTGTGACTTTCTGTTTCTTTCCCTCACGGCCTACAATTTTGTAACATTATATTCTCCTGAAGCTCACAGTCAAGAATTCCTGTGGCTGAGAGCTTTTATAGAAAGCAAACTTTGTTGTTCCACTGTATTAAATTTCTTCCTGTGGAGAGATAATCTACATTCTCGCAGTGTCTGTCTCTTGTGCTGGAAAAAGTGAGCTTTACACAATGTAGTTGTTAATTTACATTTGTAAGAAGTGATTCTTGCATGTATTTTTGTTCTGACCTGCCCGTCTTTACAGTTGTTCCAGGCATGTCAATGAGCAGTGTAATGTTTTTGGGGGTTAATATGTAAACTCAATGTATTATTAAGACTCAAGTCTTTTTATTGCAAAGTTTATTCAACATAATGCAAAATACAGTTTTGGGTTTCATTCCTAAGCTAAACTCTTTGTTTGTTTTTGTTTGTTTGTTTGTTTTGTTTTTTTTGTACCTGCTCAAAAGCTTTTTCACTTGCTCACATTGTCATTCTCATGTATGCTTAAACTAAATTTTTCTAATATGTTTTATCATGTGCCTGCTTCATGCCCATCAGGGTTGCCAGATCCCATTAAAAAAAAACTTCTGCTCACTCTGACAGGGAAACCAAAACCAGTCCCTCCTAACACCCCCCCCCCCCCCCCACACACACAAAAAAAAAATGATGGCAGTAAAATTGTAGTAGTACAATTATACATGCATGTATTGAAAAAAAAAAATCAGTACCTTCTTCCTTTGAACAACTGTAAATGAGAAAATAGTAAAAAAAAAAAAAAAAAAAAACCCATCTTGAATGTTTTTATTGAAGACTATGGGTGAGCAAAAGTATAACTTTTGGTGTTCTGTAAGTTCTATAAGTAATAAATGGAGTGCAAACATTTTATCTTTTTTTTTTTTAACTGCTTTGAAAAGAAACATGATCTGATTGGATCATTGAGTTTTGTGATCGGATACACCCTTGTTGCTTACTGTAAGCTTTTTGCTTTGGGTTAGCGGTATAAGCCCATGTGTTTGTATTGCAGACTTGCTTAACTCATAAGGTTAGAATAATACTCAATCTGAAATCCTTCATAAAGAAATGCAGAACACACTAAGGAATTATATTTACCATGATTAAATGTATTAAAAATCTCAATTTTCCTAAAGCACCATGCTGAAAAATGTTCTTGCTCTATAAAAGTTCATATTCCATTGTTACTTTCAGTCATTTAAATATAAATGTATAGTCTTATATATTTATAAAATATAGAAAACCATACCACAGACATCAAGTGGTGTCGGGTTACAAAAAAGAGGCACAAATTAAACCCCAAGAGTGAGAAAGGAACATTAAGTATTTAATTTACGTCAAGGCACGCTCAACCAGGCACATCATTAACTATTTAAATCTTCTAATGTAATTAGAGTATCCAGCTCCTCTGAAGTAGTACAGTATGTAGTCTAGGCATTTTAGAACACACAAGCTTGGTTGATTTTTATGCTAACATAAACCTCAATTTGTTCCTGAGTTGACCTTGTCCATTATTTACATACTTTCTGGACACTACATCATAGATATTTTGGTTAAATAATAACAGTTTATTTTGAATGCCTGGTAAGGATTAGTTATGCAGACTTGTCTTCACTGAACAAAGTATTATTTATGAATACTTAAGGTAATTTTCTACTTCACTCACAGGGCGGGGTGGTATATCGACCCTTTAAAGTATCGATAAAACTATCTATTTTGAAACAAGTTTTAGGATGACACAATAACCTTTATATCAGTATTGTTAGGATTTGCATCTTTTCTTTCCACACACTCCCTCTGAGGCCAGACACACCCCGAGCCTCTCTCTGCACAGTCCAAAAAGTCTTTTGCCCCTTCAACTTGCATTCAACGCATTCAACTTGCCTTCAATATGTATTTATTTCTCTCTATGACAACTCTGCAGTAAAAAATAGTAAAACTTTGTCAGAGCAAGTAGACCTGTTATTATTGTTGTTCTGTTTATATTTATACAAACGCCTCGGGATTCCCCAGTCAGAGTTAGCTGAGGTGGCTGGGGAAATGGAAGTTTGGGGTTCTCTGCTGGAACTGCTACCCCCGCGACCCGATTTTGGATAAGCGGTTGAAGATGGATGGATGGATGGATGCTTATATTTTTCTCATTGTATTTATTCATTCATTCATTCATTCATTCATTCATTCATTTATCCTTCATACCGCTGTATACGGGGTTGCAGTAAACCCTCAACCCTGTAGCTAACCACTATGCGACTGCGCTGCCTTGTACTATTTAATTCAGACAGTTTTAATCAATCTGGTATTGTGGAGAACATATGAAGGGCCGTTCTTTGATACAGACCTATATTTTTACTTAATATTGATAAAAAATATTTTATGAAACCCCTCTTTTGATCTTTTGTGACTTCTCGCAGTGGCGTTGACTTGTACCTGAACACTTAGCACACAGTGTATATGGTGTCTTGATATTCAGCCTAAAAATACAGATATATAATTTTAGATCCACATCGCCCACCCTGTTTACCAGGAGTAGTGAGAATCCTCTGAGCAACTTCTTTAGCATGCATGCACATATAGAAAGTCTCAGATGAGTGAGTGCATAGTGTATTATTTGGTAAAAATGCTTTTGACACGTGGTTATTGTTCCCTTTTCAGTTCTCACTTAACATGTCAGACCTCATTCAACCTGAGAATAGTTATGCGTTGTCTCCATTTCATACTTTTTTTGGAGACTTTTGGAACATGGTTCCCACTTGAGTTGCATTCTCCCAACATCTTGCCAGCCTTTTTAACCATAACTCCTGCACTGTCAGAAAGTTAATCTAAAATGTTCTGTTGCTCAATGTGGCACTCGCCTCTCAGTGTCTTACTGGGTGCATTTTCTCCAAACAGATTCCTCAACGTTTATACATTGCTCTCTGCCTGGCATCCTGAAGGCTTTTGGATATGTACGGCTCACGTGTTTAAATAGATCTCTCCGTCACATTTTGCATTCCTGAGCTTGCAAAGTTAGCTGGCGTGCATACCTCGCTGGAGGTGGCCCATGATTGGTGCCTTTCTTGGAACTTCAGCACAGTCTCACAGCCTTGCAGAGTTCTGATTCATAATACCTCTTTCTTCTTACTGAGCCCTTTTTTTTTTTTTTAAATCCAAACACATACCACAAGTTCCACATTGCGAACATTCAAAGACTAGCATGCCTGTGGCTGCTAGTTAGCATGTTTGAGCAGATGTTATGCCACCACTGGTCAGGTTGTTCATTCCTCCATTCGTCTGAGATTCTCATTTATGTGACACCTACAGAATGGTTAAATATTTGTAGAATTTGTATGAAGTTTCCATTGTAACCAGCAGAGTTCATCCAAACAGGAACATAATCACAACAAGGTCAGATAACTGAAATATTTTTTTATTGCTTCCTTCATGTTTGAAGTATTGTTTGATGGCAAGTTCTGCCATAAAAACAAGTAACAAGAAATACATGAGCATTGTTTTACACTGTTGTCATAGAGATGACCTTGTTTTCTTTGCCATAACACTAGCCTCTCAAGGTTGTTCATGGAATATAAGTGTAAACAGCTGCATTGTCTCTGGTGCATCCGCATTGACCATCTTAGAGAAGCAATCTCTATGCTGAATCACAATGGATTTGATTAGGCCTTTACCAGGCACTTTCATCCAATCCAACTTGTTGGTTCCTGACGAGAGCATTAGATTGACCATCTGCTACAGCAAAACAAGTTTTCTTTTTAATATGATGGATTACAGCACCCTGTGTTACTGCTGGTTTCACTGGTTGAAGTGCTAAGTTCAAGGGGTGCAGTACACTGCCCATGCAGATGACATTCAGGTGAGGTTTTAGGACATTGCTTCATGCATAATGTATACGAGCAGTTTGTTTGATGCTGACATTGGAACTAATCTAACAAAATATGCAGTGATCAGTGTCTCAAGATCGCACAAATATAGTTGGCATGATCTATTTTGACATACACTTGTAATACAACTCTTTGAAAGTAGGCCATATGGGACAGCCCACCTTTCCCACGCACATGCAGCTGCTTGCTCACATTAAAGGTCCCTAGGAGTACAAAGCAGGCCACACAGTTCTTCAGGGCAAAGCTAGATTCTTTGAGAATCCTGACCACACCATCATCCCAAGTGTGCCATGATTTGTTACACTGGTGTGTCGGGGTTCAGGCAGAACGCTGTGTGTTGAACCAGCTCTGGTTCAGGGTTAGAATTTTAACTGCGGTTACAACAAAGTGTCCTTGGGCCTATGCATATACTCCATGTGCCACAGCAGCATATCCTCATCTCAGGATGAGAACTAGCTGGAGATGTGACGCTTTTCTCATCAAGGGGGTCAGAGAGTGGTGGCCCATCGGAAAGATAGTCAGCATGGATTGCTGGTTCATTCTGGTCGTGTCATTTCTCTAATGTATGAAGGCAGCATATAGAAATATCCAACAAAACAGTTCAGGAACAAAGAAATGGAAAATTTATGAAATGTTCTAGATTTATAGATATTATATATAGAGATTATAGGTATAGATTTGTTTACTCATTTTCCACACTAGCTGCACTTAACAGAAGAAGACATATTAATTTATAATAACATCCTTCCTTTTTTTATGGTTTCAACCCTTACCACAGCGTGTTTCGTTCTTTGCAGTGTCCATGTGCAGTAGTATGAGCCCGCGCCGTGAGGTGATCCGTTTGGAGAGGAGGCTACGTTCAGCTTCAGAGGGAGCCGGAGGTCCAAGACTTCACCTCAACCTTAAAGATCATACCTGCATGGAGACCAGCATGCTGGTCAAACATAGAACCAACTCCTCGTCCTCCAAGCTGGGCAGTCTGGTAAGCAGGGTGATAAAGATCATATGACTCCAGGGCATGTTGCATGTTATGCTGATAGCTGAATTGGAGCTGACTGACAAAAATTCTATATTTAAATATGGTATGGATTTGAAGGAATTAACACTTCCTATTCCAACCTCAATAATCCACACCTAAACAAACACACTTTGAACCATAGCTAACTAAATAGGTAGTAGTGTGTACACACACTGCAGCGCTGTAAGCAGGTGCTATATACAAAAAAGAAAAAAAGTAAAAAGATACAGTAACTGGATGGAGTGAGTTATATCCTGAAAACCGTAGCTCTGTCTTTTAATATGAAAGTTAGATTCGTACACCTACCCCACACAGATTTCCCTTGTGCTTATGCAAAAAATATATAAAATGTAGAGTAATATATGCTCCATCAAATTTACTAGGGTCACAAGAGATTTGCTTGTCCCTTGTTGGTGGTTTAATGCGTACTCATTTATCATGCATGCTCGCTAACATTTATCTTTCTCAATATTTTCTACCTGGCCCCTCAGGCTCATTGGAGATCTGTGAAAATGCTAATCTTTCACAATTAGCTAAGGACCACCTTTCCCACAAATCCATCATTTTGTCTTGTCCTGAAGAGAAAACATGCAAACTCTAGCACTATAAGAGAACAAAGTGGTATAACTGGTGTAGATGTAACTCGCCTAGTCATTTCCTACAGTATTTACTTTTCACCCAGGGTAAAAAACACCCGGCTTATCTGAATAGGCAGATCTGTCCACTTATACTTGCTCAGCTGTATGTTTTTGCTTCCCGAGTCACAAATGTCCTGCTTCCTTCTCCTGCTATCTTTGTGGAAGAATTCTTACTTCAGCAGCTTGGCTGAGTAAGCACAGTTGGCTGAAGTGAAAATTTAGAGTGCAGACATTTTGTCTTAATAAATCTCTGAATAGTAACTTTGCATTTGATGTATTATGCATTCGACACAGAACAAGATGATTTGTAGTTACAGGTTCAGATTTGCCTTAAGTGTCCTCGGCTAGCATACACTTAAAATAAAATATTCGTTCTGAAACTTGCCTTGGCTGATATTGTAAACCCAGGGTAGAGTTTTAAGAGTTTTGTGAGTGCCTTAATTTATTAGGCTACTCTACTTTATTTGGTAACCAAAACTTTATTCTTAACTTCAATTTATCGTAAAATCTCTATCCAAGAACTGGGGCTTAGCCAGCTACTTGGGTTGTCCTCTACACTACAGTAAACACATAAAGGTTTGTGAACTTTCTCCACTGACATTGTTTTAGTGCAGTGGACCTGTAGACTCAGAGTAGTTTAGTAAATCTACAATAGCCTGAAGTAACTAAAAAAGGATTTAAATAAACCAAGTGTCAAATTAAGCCAAATTTTAATGATATCGAAAACAACAATGCTTACCAAAAAAAAAAAAAGCTCAGAACAGAAGGAGATTGCTAAAATGACTGGAAATGGGTTACGAACTGTCAAATACAGTTATTAAAATATGCAAGGATAATGCTGAACCTTCAACTTTGTGGAAGAAATGTTGTTAAAAAAAACATTAAGTAATTGCTTAAAAGCTTGATGAAATCATCTAATCCACAGTAAAACTCACAGCTACAGTATGTCTAGTTAAAATAAGAGCATTTCCCCATGCACAATGTGATGAGAACTGAAAATTACTTGTCGGAATAAAAAAATAAATAAATTCTTCATAGTGCTGGGGAGTATAAGACCTGGAAGGATAGTGCTGAACTGTGTAGTCATAAGAAAACCATTTATAAAAGATTGAAATTAAAGATCGCTAGTCACTATCATGCGTAGTGGTCCACTGTACACGTCTCTGGGGGCAGTGTTTTTGATCTGGTTAGCCTCAGTTGGTCAGGTCTAGGCTCAGCAACGTTATGTGGCAGTAAACTGAAGTTGGCTGATGACCTGGATGTACAGAAAACAGCGAAACAACAGATGCAGAATGGAAAGTTCCTGCTAGCATACCAGCACCTCACGAATCCATATGTGAATGGAATAAAGCTCACAGTATAACTTTTTATGCTTTCTGTTGTCAGGGCTGTTGGACTTTGCATGCTAATAAAGCATATTGAACCTAATTACACAGTGGATAACATACACTACTTTTACAGTTAGATTTTTTTAGACAGTCTACCAGGAATGCACAAATTTGCAGATTTATTTATTTATTTAACTGTGGTTAAATATGATTGTCTTTCC
>JAQMYK010000039.1:16477061-16487480 GCA_030014345.1 Clarias buthupogon | reverse complement strand
TGCTCATTCAGCCACCAGTGGATTAGTGAGGTCAGAGAAATAGCACGCCTCTGTGTGGGACACTCAAGGTTTTCTACTCCAAACTAGACACAACAGGTCTTCATGGCACTTGCAGTGTGCACAGGGTATTGTCATAGGAGCAGTGGTTAATCTGTTGGACTATTTATCGGAAGATTTTGAGTTCAAATTCAAGCACCACCAAGCTGCCAATTCTGGGCCCTTAACCCTGAACTGCTTAGCTGTGTAAATAAGATAAATGGAAACTGGTCTGAATAAGGGTGTCTGCCAAATGCTTTAAATAAGAATGTCATGCTGGAACACTTTTGGCCCCCTTCGTTTCAGTAAAAGGAAATCTTGCAGCATATAAATGCTTTCTAGACAATTATGTACTTTCAGCACTTTGAAGGAATACATACTGTATGGTGGTGATGAATGCTCATACTTTTGGCCATATAATGTGCATATATGAATATACTCTAAAAATACTATAAAGGGTGATGTTTTAGCGCACTCTACATATTGGCGCTGTGTTCATACCAACTGTGCCAGGTGAATGATTAACTTCCCTATAGGAGAATATTATATTATCTGTTATATTATCCTGAATATACAGTTATTCATTCAGTTGACTGTAACCCATGCATTTTGGTAATTAAACAATGTTCCAAGTGTCAATCAAAATTCTTTCTACTGAATATCATGACACAGTCTGTCAGTGCTTTCTAGAGAGAGAAAAAGAGGCTTTAAAAACTTTTAAAGAAAAACTCACAAGGCCTTGTGTCTGCTAAAAGCATGTTTTTTTTTTAGTCACACATATTTCTTGTCTTTGAACTCCATCAACTTTTTTCCATCAACATTTGCAGTCTTGTTCCTACACTACACATGCATTTGAGGATTTGGAGTCAGTCACTGAATCACATTAAAGGCCAACACCATGCACGTTTCTGAATTCTTTGTAGATGTTGGTCTGAAGTATGTTTAAATGCAGACTGGCAACAATTTTAACTGGCTTTTCAGCCAGTTTTTTTTTCCTGTGAGATGCGAGCCCGTGCATGATGAGCACGTTCAGAACGTGGGTGGCGACTACATTAGAGGCCTGAATGAGCTAAAAATCTTGAGTAGTGAGTATTACAGGCTGTGTTAGTATTTAGTTTTCTTTTGCAAAAAAAGCACAAGCAACAACATTCATTTGTTACTTTTCAGTAAGCGTTTTATCTTTTTCAAGGTCGATGAGGATTCATACAGTACAGTATCCCAGGAGCACCAGGCAAAAAATGCACTCTGGATCACACGGGCAGCAAACACATACATTAGTACTAATAAGGAAACTATGGTACTCGCTACGCTTTCAGCCGTTGCATTTCATATATTTGTTAAGATCTGAAGTAAGAGCAGCTCAAGCATCATTCTGCAGCGAGGGAACTCTGTTCAGTTCGTGTAACAATGATACCCTGCTTTCATGTGTATTAAACCTAAATGAAACCTCCTCTTTCTTCAATGTCAGTGCTGACAGAGAATCAGTGTTCAGTGGTGCTGCAAACTATCTGAGATAAGACTGACGGCATGTACGGAGACTCGTTTTAAAGCCCAAAGCCATGGACAAGCTGAGATCTCAAATCCATATCTCACACACGTTACGCTAGTTTGACAGTCAAACTCAACAACATGCCTGGATTCCATTTTTACTTAGCTGCTTTACAGCAAGCTGTGACCTGCTTACACCATCGCTTACCCCAGTGATTAAACAGGATCATGAATTAGTCCATGGAGCTTTGAATTGTCAAACTAATTCCTCTATTATTCCTTCATTATTTTTGTCTACAGTATTTAGAAGCCTTTATTTTTTTCTTTAAGCATGTAATAATGTGAGGATTACAAAGAATCTGCAGCTCCAAATTTACAATCCAAGCTGGCAGGCATTTATAGGACACACTCGTCGCCCCCCTCTCCCCCCCATACTGCTGTTCAGTGTGCCGGAATGTTGTGAGCCTGGTCATTTACGAGACGGTTGTGACAAAGCTACTCTTACTCAATCTGCAGCCAATTTAGATTTTGACTAGTCTGTGTTATAGTTGATTTGTTAAGTTTGGAGAGAAGGCTAGAAAAAGGCACAGACAGCTTACACTGTTGGAGAGTTGATAGCTTGCCATCCATAGAGGCTGTTCTTTATTTTGATTGAGACAAATGTAGTTGTCTTTCCCTGTTTAGGTTGGCTGAAGTGAAGTCCATTTTATCCAGTGCACTGAAAGGGCCCCTGTGTCAGGGATTCCTTTTACTTAGAGCTATGACTATACCTGAAACCCTGCACAATCAATTTAGATTGGATACCATTAAGGGTGGTGTATTATTTCCTGGTTTATTTTGTCCATAACAACAAATGCAGAAAGTAATTGGATTTCTTTAACGTTTCTTTAACTCTCCAATATCACTAAGGTATTTATGAGCATCAAATGACTCAAGAACTCATTAGGTCTGACTGACATAACAGGGGAAAAGAAATCTGGAACAAAGCTGATCTGCAGTACTTATGTGATGATTTACTGACTGAAATGCATTTTTTTTTTCTTTCTTTTTTTTTATAGGACATCTTAATTGAATACCACCGCAATCAGCATATTCATCAAAAGAGAGATTTGAGCGTTGTTCATCTTTGAGAATAGGCTGGATTTAGAAATTAATTAGTGCTCTATTATCCTCTGGACTGCAGATTGCAGCATGAGTATGATAGGGGAGTGCTGCATGAACGTGCGTGCGTGTGTGAGAGAGAAACGGGCTTGAGGATCAGAGGGTTTTGACACCCCGCTCCCCCCACCACAGACCTCTTTTTCAGTTCAGAGTTGCTTCATTCTAAAACAGCATCTCCCACTGACTTAACCACTTATTTCCCCCCCAGTAAAATCAAACAAAAATATATCACATTATGTATATGTAAAGCAGCAGCATGTGGGTGTGTAATGTCATATACTGTATTATTCATCTAGTACATCATGTACAGTAGAGAACTTTTCCAGAGAAGCTGACAAGGATACATTATTATCTGAGTGAACTGTAAATGGTATGTTGTTGTTGTTGTTTTTTTAATTCACCTTAGCAACCTCAATCATGCATTGTTAAATAAAATAAATGGTTGGCAAAATGTCTTTAGGGTTACTTACAGGACATTCAAGAGGACATGACCTTTCTAGATATATTTGAGTTATGAGGCCTCGCCAGCACACTGACTGTATCATTTAAGGCATATATCCTGTATCAGTTTCATTATTCAATACACAGTCTGGCTAAAAAAAAAAAAAGTTGTCTCTTCAGAATGGTATAATTATTGGTCTGCAAAGAAAACAACTAACAAGATTTGAAATGACTGAAGTTGGGCTAAGAACCCTCTAGCACATTATTAAAACCTGCGAGGATAGTGCTCAACTGTCAACTTTGGGAAAGGAACATGATCAGAAAGAAATGGAAGAAATAGATGAAAACTTATAGGATTTGGGACTGTGAGCTGTGTGTACATAAGAAAACCACTTGTTTGTAAGACTTCTTGGAAACAAAATACTCTAATTTGTTAGTCAGCATAAAGATTGGACTTTGGAGCAAAAGGAAAAATGTCATGTGGTATGATGAGTCCAGATTGACTCTATTCAAGAGTGATGGAAGCACCAGATGATGGAGGCAGCGTTATGATCTGCGGTTGCTTCAGTTGGTCAGGTCTAGGCTCAGCAACATTATGTGGAAATTAAATGAAGTCAGCTGATGACCTCAATGTGCTGAATGACCGGGCTATCTCGTCAATAATTTTTTCCCTCCACTGATGGTATGGCAATATTCCTGGACTCAAATTGAAAAAAAGAGTGGTTTGGGGAAGCATTTTCACACATGAATGGCCACCACACTGGGCACTAGATAAAGGCAGCCAAATTAAATATTTGTGTATGCATTTTTTAAAATTCTTTTTGACCAGTGTACAAATTTTATGCTGAATGAGTTGTTGGGCAGGAACAGTTATATGTTCCAGGACATCATATTTTCCAAGGGTTTTAAGCTTCCTAAATGAGTTGTAACCTGAAACACTTCTTACAGGATTTGACACAGCCCTCCTATACAAATAGAAAACCCTTGAGAGTTTGAGATTTGGACTTTTTTTTCCTTTAAAAAGCCATACTCAAAAATGAAGTATGCTTGTAACTTGTCTATCAGGCAATAATTTTATTTGCCTTTAGGCAATCAGATTTTGTTTTGGGGATAAAGTAAATGTGAGTGCTAAAATTGAATCAAGTGTGTTTCAAATGTAAATTAGGGAATTTGATAATACATTAATAGAATATACAGTAGAATATTCAGAAGAAAACATACTAAATCAGACAACTCATTTGCTGTGCACGATGATAGTGGACACTTATCTTAAGAAATCAGCATAACAGATTCTGAAACACATTTTAAAACCTTATTTATTTCTTTATGTTAAGATGACTCAGAAAGCACATAATGATGTTACATAAATATGTTTAATTAATACATTTGATGCACATTTTGTGTGTGTGTGTGTGTACTGTGTGTGTGTACTGTGTGTGTACTGTGTGTGTGTGTGTGTGTGTGTGTACTGTGTGTGTACTGTGTGTGTGTGTGTGAGTTTATGTTGATTTCAGCATGTTTCAGTGCACACCTGTGAAGCCTGGCCCAGAGTCTAGGCATGAAGTTGCGTATCTATCACTGTTTAGTGGCACACGGGCACAGTGGCAGCCAAGGGACTTGCTCCTGTTTACTGCTGCCCTCCTCACCCACTAGTGGACAGATTCAGGACATTTTGAGTTCATTAGTCAAGCTAAAGTAGGACAGGTGCAGTCTGAGCATCCTCCTCCCTTTTCTGGTTCTGAACTTATTGAAGTAGCAGCAGAAGCGTATGTGTGGAAATGTAAGACTTTTTTTCGGATCTCCTGTGCATGCTTGCTTTCAGTTTGAGATGAATGCCATGTCAGTAAATAGGCTTCTGCTTCTCCTTTTGCTATGAACTTTTGAATTTTTCATCTCTTGGATGCCGAGGGGACCCCTGGCCCTCTGAATCTGATATAACACAGTTTACCACAGCATAAATGAAAAGGCAACAAGATGAATATGAGAAATGGCATCCACATGAATATTAATTAAATATTCCCGTCAAGTCTACAAATTCTGAATAGCCATGAGGCATGTAGTAGGAATAATTTGCCACAACAAAACTGATAAGCACAAATTTTCTATGGAGTTTCAAGATGGGGCAGACCCACAAAAGGTTCATACCATGTGCATCAGAGACAAATTCAAATTTTAGGCATAGCAGGAGGCACACTGGCACCAGTACACACACCCCCACACATATATATGCACACACATATATATGCACACAAATGCATCAGTATAACTTCTTTACAGTGCAGTTGTTGAGTAATATCAACACTGTCTATTATGTTATATAACTGCCCAGTGATATTCCTTTATTCTCTCTGGAAATGTGTCACAGATTAATTTAAGCAAGTACAAATGCATGGTTTAAAAAAATATATATTTTTTTTACTTTTTAGGAATGATTAACTTCAGAGTAACTTTTTGTTTTAGCTCAGTTTCTTTGCTAGAAAATATGCAGATCTTGTAGTGTTGTTGGAGTTTTTTTTATCAGCTAGTCGCTGAGTTTGGATTTGAATATTTTTAGCCAGGAAACTTGGAAAAGGTTTGGAGCAGGGACAATAACAGACTTTTTGAGGGGCTGTTTGTTGCATTATACCTAAAAAAAAAAAAAAAAAAAAAAGCCAATGCATATTAAAAATAACAAACATTTTTACCGTGTGACATCATAGTTTAATTTGGTCTAACTTTAGCAGCTGTGGGCTACAGGTATTTGTACAGAAATAAAGGCCAAAAAATAAAGCGATTATTAATGCATTTATTCATTCATTCATTAATTCAAGCATTCATTCATTCATGTCATCATTCTTTCCAACCTCAAAGAGAGCAATTTTGCAGATGCTCCGGCAACTTTAGCCGTCATCTGTCCATTGTCTCATAAACAACCACATTGTTATTATCATCAAATTGTATGGCCCTTATTAGTAAAAATATTCAGCTGAAAAGGAACTTTTATTTTTATATCAGACACGATGCCAGTGTTAAAATGCCATTCTTTTGGCTGCATAGTTTGCATCAAATGGTTAATTTTTCTAGAAATATTGACTTCATCTGGCAGGTACAGTGTCTCGTATCATTCCCCACCACTAGATTATCAGCAAGTCTCTTGCTACCTTCTTTTCTTGCCTCCACTTGTCTCCTGCTTCTCTATGGGCTGTCAGTATCTATAGAAGTTGTAATTAATATAGACTTGTGTGGACAGCAATTGACGTGTGTATCACAGGCAGCCCCTGGCTGGAAATTCCCTAAGGCGAGGCAGACGTCTGCCAGACCTTTCCTTCACTCACTCCATTGCACGGAGCCACATGCCACGTAACAACTATGCACAAGGGTCTGTTGAAGGACACACCGTTCCCCTCATCCTCTATTTGTATTTCCTATACTTTTTTTTTTTCTTCTTGGTCAACAAGTGGAAAATGAGAATAGCTCCAGGAGCGGGTTGTGTCAGAGTGTTGGATAATTCATGCTATTCTGGCGAAGATTAGTTAAGCAGATGTACTGTACCATTATAGAAATGCTCAGGTAAGAGCCATCATACTAAAAATAACACATTTGATGTATCCTTGGACAATTTAAAGGGTATGAAAGCCTGCCATGGATTGAGAAAAGCATTATCACTACAGGTATTATACTGGCCCAAATGCCCCTGTAGCAAGTGCTAAGGAAAGGAAGCCTCTCATGAGGATGCATTGGTGTGAAAAATGAGTTGTGATAAACTAGGCAAGTGCTCTTGTCAGAGAGAGAGCTAGAGAGATGTGAGATCTGGCTGAGCTTCTAATAGTTGAACCTTTTCACTGACTCGACCATCCACTGGTGTAAAGCTAAAGACTGATGCACAGCTGTGATTTTAATCCTAGTTCAATCCTAAATCAAAATAGCTACAACAAAAGGGAAGAATAAAACGTTCTTTAATTCATCTTTAATTTCTCCTCGTCAACATCATGGTGGATCTCTAGCCTATGCTGGGAACACAGGGGGGAAGAAGGAATATGTGCAGGGGAACGCCAGTCCAGTATATGGCACTATCCACATACAGTACATTCATACCTTCATCCCTATCCGGGGGTCAGTTTAGCCAATTCGCATACTGGCATGTTATTTGGAAGGAAGACAGTAACAGTAACTCAAGTTCAAAAGCCTTGAGGGGGCAATGATGCCCACTGCACCACTGTATCCCTACTAACTTAATAAATGAAAGGATTTAATAAATGCAAGGCTAGGAACAGTTAATGTTTTGTTTCTGTGAAAGCTTTAATAATTCAAATACTAATTGCCTCATTAAAAATTCATGGCAGACATTTCATCTGCAAACCTTGACTTTGCAAAAAAGTTTCTTTAGATTGCAGCAGCTACTGCCAGACCCGTTCTTTCAAAAATGCATTGGGTCCATGATAGTGTTGACTCAGTAAACGAGTGCTCCAGTTGTTGACTTTAGGCCTAGTTTGGGAGGGCATCTAAGGCCTCATAGTGGGTCACAGATAACAATACATTGGCTGGTAAGCCTTGTATCCTTGTGTTATTTTTATACCCGACATAAATGTCTGTAGCCGCGGCCGCCGCACTTCTTTCAGCCGAGCTCAGTAATGACAGCATCGAGACGACGTCTGCTCTGCTCTCCGCACACTTGCAACCAAGCAAATGGAAGTGAGCCAAGCAGAGCTGCACAAACATCACAGCCTTAGGGCACTCTCTGCATGCAAATTATCCAATGTGCCAGGTTGCTGATGGGACGTGCATCCCTGAATGTTATCCAGCAATTTGGCTTATTTTCTTTTCCTGCAGTTTTCAATGAAGAGAATATTTGCCTGTTGGCATAAGAAAAAAACTGCAATTGTTTGTTGAGGAAGCTGTGGCACCAAGCTGCGTTTCTTCCACTGCTTTGTATTTTTTTGCTTGTGAAATCCCATATGTGGCAACGGTATGTGGTTCTTATTTATAAATTTTTTTCTTTCTTTGTCACATGATCCTTAGAACACACTTCCCTCATCATAGTGAAGCTGACAGCCATAAAACAAGCTTCCTCAGCCTGAGAAGACATCTGCCGCAGCGTGCACTAGAAACTCAATTTATAGTGCTTTTATCTGCATCTCTCTTCTTTTCCTTTTTGATATACATATCCGTGATTGTCTATCCAGTGCCTGTCCTGTCGGAGAGAACAAGACAAGCACTGCAAAGCACCTTATCTTCCTGCGAAGCTGATGGCTATTTGAGAGAGGCAGTAGTAGGAGGAAGGGCTTTGATGTTCACTCTTCTACACTGCGTTTTCAAATCAAAGCGCCATCAGGTCTCGGTGAACAATAAGCCTGGCTGAAATCCATTTTTGTCATTCTGTCTTAATACGGTGCCTTGGAGATGACCCCCCTCCCCCCGTACATTTTTTCCCCCATTTTGTACGGATACAACATGGAACTGACATGGAGTTAATTGGGGGTACATGCCATGGGTCTATACTGTACCAGCTTCAATACCGTAGAAGGGATGCGGGGATTATATGTTGTTTGTAAAGCCATGTGCAATAAACAGCACGATCCTGCCTAGAAGAGGCCATCTACCAAAAAGCAGTGACCATGTGACTCAAAAAAGACCAGAGGCCCTGCCTGGACACTTTACAAAGCTGGGATTTATTGAAGTGTGGGCTGAAGTGTGCAGTGTATTCACATGCAGTTTGCTACAGGTGTAGCACACAATGTTGTCATCCCTTTGTTATTCTCACACTTTACTTTTTATGTTCCTCTCAGTCTTTACTCTCAAATATCTCTTTGATCTCCTCCTGTGCTGTAGCACACTGTCGTAATGTGTCAGCTCATTTTCAGATGCACCACTGACTTTAGCAGAAGGTTCATGAACATTCCACTTCTGTGAACAGAAAAAAAAAACTCTCACACCTCTGATAAATGACCCGCTCAGATACCTGGTGGGAGACATTTAGGTGCTCCAGAACGAGTGAAAATTGCATTGGTGGAGACCCGCAGTGACCCTGGCGTTGAAATTCTCGGTATGACTAATAAAGGCAACTATTTATGCAGGGCCTCAATGAAAAGGTTAGGCTGATTTGAGCTATTGCTGCGTGTCCTTTCAAAATAAAACAAGAATATTTATACTGCTTTCAGGTGCTGTAAATTTAAAATATCACAACGCAAAGGTCTAATTTCAAAGGGCGTAAAAATAACTGGCTGTTACCAAGGTGGGATCAGGAAACCTGACTGTTTATCTCAACACACACAAAGACACACAAATGCAGAGTGAAATTTTGATTTTGGATTAAGATACTGTAGCACAAGGGATTTAAGGGACTTTTAAACAGGGTTTGTTTTTGAAGCATGGATGGCAATAGCTTCAGACACCAATGCTGCTTGAACTACTGGTGTTTCAATGGAACAGTAAAAGAATCCCTAAATCTGCATTTAGATTGAAAAAGACAGTAAATAGTGTTTAATGACTATGTTGCTCAGGGATAAGTGAGATATACAATGGAAAAAATGATAGAGCAGATGTTCTATAAGCTGGCCTGTTGGTGAATTGGATAAGGTTGCTTTGTCACAGCTACAGCATCCCTGTGTGAGATGCCCTGTGATGGATTGGGGTCCCATCTAGGAGGAATTTACAGCCGTATTTCCACCTCATTGCTCACTAGGTGACCAGGATCCTGAACAGACAAAATTGGATAAATGAAGAAACTAGATGTCTTCAGATTTTTCGGACATCTTGATGTCTGTTGACCTCCAGCATCAGAATGAGGGGAATCTCAGTGACTTTCACTGTGGAATGTTTTTTTTTTGTCAGAGTGTTTGGTTTAACTTTTTAAGAATCTCCTGGGATGTTTATTCACAACAGTGTATAGAATTAAAAAATGTGTGTAACAGTACATACGAGTCATGGTTTGGTTCATACCTTTGATGTTATGGTTCAGTATGATTTTGGTACAGTGTGGTTATAGAATAAAGCCATATTTAACTTGTAAACATATACAGTAAACTTGTAAAAACTTGTACTGTAAATAGTGGCAAACTGGCTATAAAAAGAATATTTAAAAAAACACTCAATACACCTAAAAGCACAAACTTAAAATTTTTTTATGCAAACAATGGTTTCCATAAAACAGTGATTCTTTTAATTAAGCGATTTTTTATTTTTTTAAGAATGTTTTTATTCAACTACAGTATATTTGGACAATTTGCTCTAAATGGCACTGTGGCTATTTTTGCACGTCTCATTGTGTTTCTTTTTTTGACAGAGTAAAAAACATTAAATGCATGAGTCATTTCC
>JAQMYK010000039.1:16426493-16439242 GCA_030014345.1 Clarias buthupogon | reverse complement strand
GACAGTGTAAACGTACCTATAGTGTAAAAAGGTTTTAATAGCACAAGGAGTGATTTTCGCACATGAACTGGCCACCACAGAATTCTGATCCTACTGAAAGACTTGTTCTGGAATAGAATTTAGCTAGTAGATTGATTCTTCTATCATCAATAAAATATTTTGGAAAACAACTATGGATGAAAAAATGTTATACATTAAATTGCATAAGGTTGATAAAACAATGCCATAGAGAATAGGTGCCACAATCAAAGCCAATGGTGGTCCAACAGAATATTGTGTGTGTGAGCTTTTTTTGGGCAGGTAGTATATCTTGTACTTAAAAACTTGCAAGTACGTAGTGTACCTCTGCAGCCTTCCTCTGCAAGGTAATTACAGATCAATTATATTTAAAACAACACCATATGCACATGTGAAAGTGAAGTATACTATACATGCTAAGGGTACAAAATATAAGGGTCCCACCCCAGCAGAAATGTAAAGTTTACCAGTTTTTAGTTAATTTCAAACTTTTTATTTTAGCACTCTTCTACACCAAACTTTTCACAACTGTACTTCACCGGATTATCTAATATGTTGCATCCATTTCGAACTGACCTAATCAAAATTCCCCCTTAATGTCGCATGAGGCTCACCAGCCACAAATAGACTCGGTCCCTTCCTGAGCAGTCTTGACCATCACTAACAGTTTGGCTGTTTTATGCAGTCTGGCCACAGGAGTCACATAAATAAAGTTTATATTTGTATTCTATTTAAGCTTGAACTGATGTAAATTCCCCAGTCCACTATTCATATCCTTTCTGCCATCAAACTGCATCCTGCTAGGTTTCACTGGTCTAGAGCTAAAATTCGACTTGCTGTTTATTTAACATTCTACCCGTGTTATTATGAGTGACTGCTATGAGGTTACATGAGTCCTAATTTTTACAATGCCTTCTTTGTCACTAACTTCTTCTTAGAAAAACTACAATACATTGGGACTAAGCAGAAAGCATTTTATCATATTGTAACTCATCTCATAGGAAGTAACTATGTTTAGTAGTCAGGTCAGAATATAAGATGCAATGGACCATCCATGATTCTTTAGCCTTTCCAAAAAGTCATCATTTGTAAGCTAGTTTTGTCTTTTAAAATGTATCAGGATAATAATCTTGAACAGAAAAAGTAATAGTATCCTCGTCTGTGCATTATAATTGAAAGACTAAGGATAGAATAATCCCACAGGAATGGGAAAAGAGGACACGAAATATTGTTTTCATTTAAACTTTGTTTGAATTTTATCCACCACAGTGTTTGAGTGAAATCTTGTTGGATTAATGGATTTTGTGTGATCAAAGAGGTATATTATTCTGTCAGCATGTTGAAATTAATCAGGGCAGACATTTGCACACTTGTGCAAGCAGTGAAAAGCAGAAAAAAAGTGAAAAAAGAGAGATTTTGCTGTTAAGGAAAGTGGGGTTCGACTGTGGTGAAAAATTACAATCTAGCATAACTGTATGTGTCCATCTTACTTTTCTAGCATTGTGTTAGAGAGGGTAGCAATCATAATCTAATAAATACCCTTCCTGAGTTCCCTAATAAATATGGCATTTGCTGCACTGTTTGTTTCATGCGTCTGCCTTTCTCCGAGACACTACTTATGCATGTCATCTAACACGGAAATTGGCTTTCTCGTTATCTCCTATCCTTTTTCACACAAAGCCTTGAATAAGATGAAGGTTATGTTGCAATTTGTTTGTTAAAGCTGGCTTTGGATTGCGGTGTATTTATCAGTTGATTATAATTATAATGACCAAAGAGGCAAAGAGGGGGAGGGGAGAATTGGGGTGTCATGGCAATTCTCTACCTCTGACTCAAATTCTTTAAATGTTATATGTTGATCAGTTATATGAAATGAAAGGCATTGCGACGTTGGTTTAACCAATTTGAGGCATTACATGAAGTAACAGGAGTGGAGGAGAAGTTAAATGGGGGGTGGAGGGACAACATCAGCACATTGGTCACCGTCACAGTTAGAGAAGTTTGGCATTTGCACAACTGTTTAAAAAATTTTTTATCCATGGTTATTACTGATCAGATCAGATTAGTGTGGCATGCATGTATCAAATGTTCTCAGGCTGTGCCACCCTGGCTAAAATAAACCGGTAGAAGTATGAATGAACAATCACAATGTGCATTACTGATCATTAGTTTTGATCATTAAATTGGATGAACACTGGGAGAGTGCAGCATCCCTCCCCAGAACTCCCTTTTAATTTGAACTGTCTCTGATTAATAGAACCTCTCCTTGTGCCCTGCAGCCGAATGCCTCGCCTTCGATAATTGGATTCTGGAATAAGTCCAGATACGGCTTTACATTGCTTTCTACATGACGACATGGGATTCCAGCGCTCTTCAATATTACAGTTCCACTCCAGGCGAGTGAATGAAATATTCATACCAGAAAATTATTTTAATATAGGGACCTTTTGAAGCATTTGAAGATAATTTGCAGCTTTCCCGCTTCTTCTCTAATAGTCTTTCTGTGTACTTGGCAGGTCATACTGGCATAATATATGTTAAAAGAATCACCCGGAACATGGGCCTACTGTTGCAGAAACTGCCTTACGGGCTCTGGGGGTTCTATCCTCTGTGGGAACAGACTCACAGCTGTAATTCAGTGCAAACCCCTATCAGAACTTTCATAGAGGTGTTTTTATAGTTTTAAATGCCGCAAGTGACCAAGATTTAATGAACAGGATCCCCAAAAAAAGGGTAAATGCTGGCAGACCAGAAGCAGTTGTATGGCAAATGCCTCCTAATCCCAAAAAAGAAGAAATGGGCACAGGGAATATTCTGACATTTTAAGATCAAAAGATTGAGTGTCTGCATGGATTATTCATATTCTTCTATCTGAATACTATGGAAGATTAGTTCTTATCTCAGAACACTCGTTTTCGGTTGTGAAAAAAAGAATGGCAGCAATCTTCTCGTTTCCAGTTCTTGCTTTAAGCTGGGTGTCAAGACACAAGATAATTAGACTTGTGAATCACACAGACTAGTGGCCGTCACACTGATGTCCACCCAAATCCGCCCCCACCCCTCCACCCCCTTCAAACACACATACTCATCAATCTGTTGTCACTTGTGAGGATTTCAGTAATATCTTGTGCGAAAGAATTTAAGTTGGATTTTACTTTTTTTTTACTTTTCCTTTTGGACTATTAAAGTACTCAGAGCATGCCAAAGGTTTTTCACTTTTATGGTAATTCTTAGATTTTTCAAATAAACAAAATGAACAACAAAACCTGGAAACTATCTGAAATGACAGTCTGTTTTAAACTATGGTATTTCGATAAAATTCATTTAAAATGAAACTTTATTTAGAATATGAGAAGGGATTGTATGGAAATGTAGGAAATCCCATGTAAATTTCTCACTGAACTCTTCAGTGTTCATTGCTCTTGAAGGTAATTGTTTTTAACGTCATTAAAAATCGATTAGCACTACACTATACAGAGATATACCGAATGAAACATGATTCTGGTTTAATTCCTTTCATTAAAATTATGAACCTCAAACTCACAATCAATTTTCTTTTATTACCCTTTCCATATCTAGCCTAATGCAGCAATGAGTTGGCTTCCTTAATATGAGGAAATTCTCCACCCTTCCATCAAAGAGCAAAGCTAATCAGCCCTGCCACGGCAGCCCATTCGGTGAGCACAGAGTAAACACAGCTTGAGCCTTTTGCCCGCGTCCTCCCCCTTCAAAATCAATTTGGAAATGTCGGAAGGCAAGCTCCGAAAGGTTTTGACATGGGAATGTGCCCCATGGAAACACAAAGACAGTGCTTTTTTGATAGAGAAGATAAATATCTTAATGTGGTTATGACATCACCTATTGTGCAGGCAGTAGCGGATGGACAGGGCCTCACATGCAGAGTAATTTGGCACTTTGTGAGTTTGCATATTTCCTTCAGATGAGAGAATGAGGTGCTGTAAACAACCTGCAGATTAATGAGCTTTCATTAGCTGAAGCCGCATGAAAAATTGTCTGACGACTCGAACTGTGTTCACGCTAGCGGTTATCTGTTTCAGAGCAGGGGTGCTATATCTGATATAGCTCTCACTATACGTTGTGTCATGGAGCCTTCCTCTTTTATAGATCTTTCTGTATTTACCCTCACTGCTGCTATTATGACTCTGGGTATTGATTAGCCAAGATTCCAGGATAAGCCAGAATAAATTGAACCACTTTTCTATGAGCCAAAATAAATACATAGAATTCACATTTTCTCATAAGAAAATCTGTGATGTGGATTAAAGTGGACAGTCCATATACACACATCTAACAAAATAAAGGTACTTGCAATAACTGCAATACCACATTGTATTGTAATGATTCAATTTAGATATTGAGATAGCTGCTGCAAAACATTGATTTTTTTATTTATTTTTTATCCCAACTATGCAGCTATTTCTGTATAGAGTTGGCTTTATGATTAGGGTTATTATTGTGTTAAAATATCGAATGTTTTCGGCTTCAGAATATATTCAGAATGAAAATTCCCTCATTCAGTACAAAGTCCCCTGGACCATTAGCTATAAAGTAACACTTAAGCATTTCTTCTTCTTTTTTTTGCCAAACATTACCTGTTAGTTCCCAAATGTACTTTTACAAAAATATAATGGTACGGTTTGTACCGGGTAGATCATATTTTAAATGTAACTTTTAATCTATAGCCATTCAGTATGCAGAACGGGTGCCTGTTCTGGGCTATTGTCACTTATGACCTTAAGTAGAGTGATGATGTGGAGCTGCTAGAGAAAACAGCTAAGACCAACATGCAAACATCAAGACATTGATATACACATACTGATGTCTAAACCATTCTGTACAGTATATACAGTTCACAATCAGCATATCGTGTAAAAAAAATAAAAAGGCTAAACGTTCGAACCTCTTGTGGGATGTACTACATCAGCTGTCAAAAAGCAATGCAGTCTGATTAGATCAAAAGAAAAAAAGATAGAAGAGTATTCATGATGTTTGTGAGAACTGGATTCCTTTTGCTGTCAAGTATATAGAATGTTAGCAAGCTTCCTTTCCATCATATGTCAGTGGTTATCTCCAGTTTCCAAAAAATAAAGGGGATAAAACAAAATATATTTCAGATTAATGCATAACAAACCTGATGACAGATAAATGACATTATATTATACTGTAGAAACCCTCTTGAGATAAGACTCTTTGCTATCAGGGATTATTTGAACAGGAGTATCGCATTTCTGAGAAATGTGTCATTAAAATACGGTCAATTTCTGTTTCTAGCGCACGGTTAAAGATATTATCCTAATAAGACATTGCTACCTTTCAGTGTTCATTATTGAACAATAAGTGGTTTATGGTATATTAAAGCATATCAGAAAGGAATTATTACAACCTGGTAGGATAGTGATGAACTGTCAACTTTGTGGAAATGACATTGGGAAAAAACATGCATGTAGATCACGTAAATGCATCTTGAGCAAAGATGACAGCTTTGTTTAATATTGAAACTTAGAACACTGCAACGCATACCCACAGAAGTGAGACGAAACAACTGTGTGGCCTTTCGAAAACCACTTATTAGTGAGAATAATTAGGGGAAAAAAAGCCTTTACTGTCCTAGGTAGCTTAAAGGTTGGACTTTGGAGCAATAACATAAGATCATTTGGTCTGCAGAGTCCAGATGTAAGGAAGGTAAGAAGGGAAGTGTTTGAAGTAATGCACCCATCATGCACATTGCCTAATACATTGTACAAAGCATAGTACAAGCCTCTGGAAGGAGTGTAAAGATCTGGGGTTACTTCAGTTGTTCACGTCTAGGCTCTGCAATTAAATTATGACAGCTGATGACCTGAATGTTCTGAATGACCTGTTTTTTTTTTTTTTTTTTCCTTCCCTGATGGCACGGGCATGTTCAAAATTGCGAAATTGTGAAAGAGTGGTCCTGGGAGCATGAGGAATCATTTTCACTTGTGAATTGACCCACGCTGTGTGTCGAAATCGAAGCTAAAGGTGGTCGAACGAAATCTTAGAGTGTGTGACATTTTTATGCCCAGGCAGTTTATGGGCTAAATTATATGCCAGTCTTTTTTAAATACAACTATACAAAATTGTTAAAGATTATACAAAAAGCATTGATAAAATAAATTAGCCTTATAAGGATGTAATAGTCCACACCGGACTAGAAAAGTCCTGTTTTTGATTGGCAGCACTGGCTGGTGATATCCAGTGCATTAACTAGGACACGACTGACATGTCTTACCTGAAGAAACCCATCATGCCAACATGTCCGGAGACCTGGTAGTAGAGATATGGTCAGGTGAATTTCAGCATACATGCGTGCTATAGAGATTTGGTTTCTCTCAGCTGCTTGCTGCTGTCTAACAGGAGGGCTACATCACACCCACGGATTTATGCTGCTGCTTTGCCAATCGAGCTCTGCTTCATTTGATTAAATATTTGGCACTGGAATGAAGGGCAGTGGATTTGCAGTATCAGTTCGGAAGTGTGTGCTTCATGTGTAACATTTGATTTATATACATAGTAAACATTTCTCTTTGATCCTGAGGACAAGACTTGGCATAGAGCCACATTCAGAGTGGAGTTATGTGGAAGTAGTGAGGATTTAATACCAGAATTGCCCACATCAGTATTTAAAATATTCCACCCTTAAATTACTTACTCAGATTTGAGTTGGCTGATTCTGACCTATGCACCTTCAGGAACATTACTTATCTCAAAATTTTTAACTCCACTTCATGTGAGTTGAAATCAGTCGGCTTATCCTTCAAAATGTGACCTCGTGAATGAGCTCTTATAGGAACAGATAGAATTGTATATAATTTGCTGGATGTTACAGTCATGAATTTTCTGATCTGTCCTGCTATGTACATTTTATCTGAAATAATTCAACCATATTGTGGTATAAATCATTGTTATTGACACTGTCAGCGAGAATAAAAACTTTTACATGTGACATCATAGCTCTGACATATAAATGTTGTTCCTCAGAGGTATCCATACATTAATACATACAGTAGGTAAGTAACTCAGTCAGCAAAAACAGGAATGCAATAATATTCTGAATTAATCTATAAGTTTGATGCAAAATATTTTATTCATATAGTAAATAAATAGTCAATAAATTAATAAAACAGTAATATTTCTATCTTGAATCAAGTGGAATGGTAACCATTAGCCCACCCCTAGTAATCTAGTCTGTTTTGATGACTTGATGTGCCCGCGACTTCGCTTGCATGGAATTCAATTGCACACTCATAAGCATGTTTTAAAAAATGTACAACACCATCTGTTGAATTTTGAGATGAAGTAATGATTTTTTCAAGATAGATTTTTTATTATGATTTAAGGGCATTTTTTATTAAAATTTTAAATTAGCATATCTTCTCTTCCCATGGGCCAACTGCTATGAAACAAAGCCTGTATGTTACCACAAGCTCTGCCAAATACACCTGTGAAAACCGCATTAAAAATCCGTTTAGCAGATTTAACATAATACTTGCACAAACAAACAGACAGACAAAAATTCCAAAGACCATCTTGATGTGTTATATTACTCATCTTACGTGTCCTCCAAATAATTTTTTGGCAAATATCTTCAATGTACGGACAGGCCAACTTTACAGTTTTATTATATGTATAGATGATGATGATGATGATGATGATAATGGTCAAACATATCTATAGTTAACTCCCACCTCTTTGTGATATTCTAGTTTCCAACTAGGGCAGAGAAGCCACCCTCTTTTATTTAAGAAGTTGTTGGAATGCATGATATGGGACAGATACTGAATTGAAAAAAAAAAAACATTGCTAAAAAATCTAGTTAGCCTGTTTAAACCAAATGATCAACTTAATGAAAATAAAAGGACAGAAACCTGGTAGGTACAGTATATTTTGATGGCCATTTGGGAGACATGTTTTCATTACCATTTATCTCACCTCAGTTTTTTTTATTTTTTTTATTTTTATTTTTTACCTTGGAAAAACAAGGGATCCTGAATTCTCTTCTTTGGCAATCACATGGTGAGCCAACCACTTTGATCTGGATGAAATACCCCTCTGAGGAGGAACATCCATTGTTTTCACTTCCCTCAGGCACAGTGCTGACCCACTGACCTAAACTCTTTTACACAGACATAAACTTCAGACTTGTCAAGAACACACAGAGAAACACTTAAAACTCACAGTATAAACCCCAACAGAGTGACAGATTCTCAGGACCGACCAAACATTTAATACCGACTTAAATTGCAACCATTTATTAATATAAAAAAAGCTTTTTTAAAATTCTTTTACAGTTTAAATATAACCTGCTGTTGAACATAACCCTACAAGTCTCACTGTGTTCACCTCTCTAACCCCTCCCTGCGGCTTACACAATAACTACACACTGTTTTGTTTTTAGAGGCATTTGTGTATAATGGTTTCCATTCAGCAATTCAGAGTTAATGAACACAATGAACCCCTTGATATAGCAAAAAAAATAAATAAATGTTGCTATTTTGAAAGGGCCAATTTATCGACCTCCATTAAGTACAGAAAACATTTGATATTAGTGAAATTTGGTTAAGAACTACCAAACATGCACTGATCATCCATATCACTAGGTCAGTGGTAGATTAGTGGTTAAGGCATTGGACTGCTGCCCAGAAGGTCCCAGGTTTAAACCACAGCATCACCAAGTTGCCGTTGCTGGTCCCTTGAGCACGGCCCTTAACCGTGGATTGCTCAGATTTTAAGAAAAAAAAAAAAAAAAAAAAAAGAAGATAAAAAATGTATGTCGCTCTGGATTAGTCTGCCAAATGCTCAAATGTAAATGTCCATAACATTAAAACCATTCATATTATAACCACCTAGGTTTGGCTTCCTATTGGAAAGCATTTGCTGTACGACTCCGCAGGGCATCTGGCAGTGTGCTATGGGGATCCTTTGTGTGCTATGAGTTTTGGGGTGGGGCCCACGTGGATCAAACTTGTACATCCCATGGGTGCTGGATTGGATTGACATCTGGAAAATTTGGAGGCCAGGTTGGTGTGCTTGTGTTCTTTGCCTGCTGGGCACGAGTGCTGTGGTTCACTGGGTGTTCTGGTGTTTTTCATTGTGATAAAAAAAAATTATACATTTAAAAGGTACATTTTTCCTCATTTTCTCATGTGTTAGTCTATACAGTGTTTAGTTAATCAAGTATTTATAATTGAAACTGTATATAGTAGCCTAGTTCCAAATTGTATTTTAATGAAAAAATACTTGGGCATGATTTATCTCTGTTTCTCTATCTGTCATTCTGTTTCTCCTCTGTGTGATTTTGTGCACGGTAGAAATTTGGATTTCCTTTTCATATGCAGTGGATGCGATGGAATCGTGGGGCCCTTGGAGAGGAAAGTGTGGGTTTAATGTTTGGGTGTAGGTGGCACTGCTTTGACTAAGCACAGTTGCATCTGTAGCCACTGGGATTTGTGAATGATTGTTTCTTCTCATCAGAGAGAAGTGAGCTCAGATGCTGTCCTTTTGTGATGCTAATGTGGATTTGTCATAAAATGCATGCCATTGCAATGTCCTTCAGCACTTTTCCCTAGCCATGCTAGGAATTACTTTGGAGCATAACCTTGAGATTGCTAGAAACTTCTTAAATGCCACCATGTTGTCATTATTGAAGCCTTAGATGCATATAAATGATTACATATTCACTCCTAACAACAACCTTTGCACTGGCATACACAGTTTCCTTCAGTTGACATTTCTATTTTGTTTCTCATTTTATCTAAAACAACTGAAAACAGCACTTTTATAATATAATTGCAGATTTTATCAGCAATATGCCTCTCGGTAATGTATGTTTTTCCTTCTTTTTTTGTGTGGGGGGGGGTATTGGGGGGTTCAGACATAGCAATTATAATGCAACAGTCCACTAACAAAAATGGTTGATTTGATGACAGGGTTCATCTTTATTGGTTCATCTCTGTGGCAGGTTAATTTGCCAGCCATAGTCCCAAATCACCCTCATACATTTAAGGACAATTAAACCACAGTGTCAGGGGAGAATACTCAATGCATATATTAATGCTACTGTATGAATAATGGACTTATTTGACAAGCTGTTGAGTGTAAATTTAAAATAATTTTAGCTTTTCCTGCGACAGAATAGTCTGTATTAATTATCTATAATCATTAGATATCATATTCCATATGATTCCATATGATTTCCAGGAAAAAAGTATAGATAGAGTAATACCTAGTGAGATATTCAGAAAGTCTGGCTATACGTAATACTTATGCTAAATTTTCCAGTATGAGAAAGAATATATAATTAATTTAATCAAGTTCAAACTCTCCAAAGGTTTATCATAATCCTTTATACAATCCTATAAAATTAAGTCACGTGAAATTCCCATCCCCATAGATTTCAGTTGCATTAAATCATATGGAAACGAAATTAACATTATACAGCATGTGCATGTTCTGCATCTCCATCTGTCTAAAGCTTAAGAGAATTAAGATGGACGTCTGAGAATATATAGCATAGAAGGCTGCTGGTTGAAACAGCTGGCCTCTGGATGACGAGCGTCCTTCACACCTCTTTTAGAACATTTTGCCATTATGCTTCATTCCCCAGCCTTTATTTACATACAAGAGATGAAATTTCCATCTATACAGAAAACATATAAAGAAGATTCACAGCCGGGAGTAAATCTATGGAGGCAATTTCCTCATAGGATGTTCTGGTCTCATTCTTCGAGTGCCAGTAACTCAATAATTATTGACACCCTTCATGATAAAAAGTGTAATACACAATATAGGATATACTGTACTGAACTACATTTATGCAGTGAAACATATACCGTATAGGTTGAACATACTGTATATGTGGGTTATACAGTACATGGGATTCATTAAACGCAGGGATTCTCAAACTCTACAAGACTCTACATGTGGCTGCAACGATTGCGTGAGAAAATCTGAATGGTTTCTTGAAGATTTGTTAATTGATTTCATGATGCTAAATGCTCTAAATATGAAGATTTAGATTAATATTTTGTGTGTGCATATTTTGAAGTTGTACTGTACTTGTCTTTTTTTACTATACTTTATAACACCCAGCACTAGCATAAGAATTCTCTAAAAAGAAGACAAGGTTGCCTTGTCCATCATCATCTGCTAAACAAACTAGTATGACATACTGTATGAGTTTGCATATGTATAGTGTATACTGTTCTAAAGTGGTTCTATAGTGATGATACTAACCAGTTTATTTTATATTACAGTTAGTGTTTGAATTTCTATACTGTAGCCTTCAGATCTGCTGAAAGGTCTGTTTCGCTTACGAGTCTTCTGGATTCATTAGTTCAGTAAATAACTTTTAATGTAAGATATGAGTTTTGACAGTGGAAAGGTTTCAGAAAAAAAAAATAGTTTGTTGTCTTGTTTTAAATTGTGTGCATGACATAATGCATTGTTATCTTATTGGAAAGAGCCTCCATGAGTGGACATGCAAAAAGTTCCAGAAACTAATGAATAAATGCAGCCTGTCCCTCAAATATCACATCATTCTACACTGAGTAATTTGCAAATAAAGTCAGGCAGTTCCACAAATAAACACACGGCATGTGCAGTTGTGCTTTTCAAATACAATATTTGGGATTCAAATATTTATTTGTTTATTGCATAAACATTGATGCATCTTCTTAGATTTATTTGTGGACCTCGGCTTTATATTTGTGAATCATTTGTTTCATTTTAGTTTTTATTTCAGAATTATGCAACATGAATACCAATAGTCACAAAGATATATCATTTGGAATAGTTATTTTTGAAACACTGGTTTCAAAATGAAAAACAGGCATATTTTACATGTCGTGAAGAATTTCCTGAAGAGAGCAGCGCAGAGCCCTTTTTAGTGGAATATCTAACCAATGCAGACGCGCTTATAGAAGGATGTTTGACCAATCTTACATACAGAACATTTGTTCTGAAGTTTGGTGGTTTTCTTAAGTTTGTGCAAGTGGACTTTCCTCTCAATTCCATCTGTTTAAATCCAGAGGCTAAGTTGGTAATTGCAAAAAATTGATTTTGTGTCCTTTGGTGTTAGTGTATGTTTGTGTAATTATCTAGTTGAAAAAGCTGTAGATTAATCTTAACCCCTTGGCAGAAGCAGCCAGGTATTGGGCTGAAATCTCTTTGTAATGGTAGCGCTTTACTGTACATATTTTTATGGATAATACCTGACTTACAGGTAAACAACCATCAGTCTTGTTTGTGAATCATTTTCTGTTTTTCCCATGGTAATGGACAACAAAAGGATTTTACTACTGCATTTTGTGTAATTACTGTAAGTAAACAGAATTTTTTTCCCCCTCATTTGGTTACCCATTTCCACCCACCAGTAAGCTCTTCTTGTATTACACAACTACTAACCCCAATCACTGACAGGAGAGAGCATGTGCCATCCCATCCACCTAGAGAGCTTGGAGAATTCGGCTTCCTTGGACCTCGTCCATGGATGGTTGGGGAATTGTCAGGAGTTTAACATGGGATCTCCCAGGGACAGTGTGAACACTTTCTTTTGTGCCACATAGGAGCTCCAGAAACTTGTTTTTCCTTTGGGGAAGTTATACGTTTCTCCAGTTGATTGAGTGGAAACTTATTGTGTTTGATGCTTATTTTACACAATTATTTTTGTACTAAAAGTATGCAGTATACAG
>JAQMYK010000039.1:16381365-16392343 GCA_030014345.1 Clarias buthupogon | reverse complement strand
CCTTCAGGCTGTGTTGAAGAATAACGATGGTCATACCAAACTTTGACTTGAAACCTTGTTATAATTATAAAACTCTCTTTGTTTTATATACCATCCGACTTACAAACATTCAAATGACGAATTTCCTCAGATACAAACATACAGCAGATCTACGAACATTTGTAGATGCAAAAAAAACACGGAAGTAGCTCATATGTATTGTACAAAAATAGTCACTGCAGTACACCAGATATCAATATTTACAATTATATTGGATACTTTTAGTGTGTAAGTGAATGTGCAAATATGACTAATATGACTGGTATATTGTATGTGTGTTGTGTGGGGGTGTAGGAGAAAACAGTCTGCCTCACCAGTTTCAGTGCATCAGTCCAGGAGCACGATGATAGAAAATGGCTGTCCTGTAAAGATGTCCCGATGGTGAATAATCCTAATTTCGGAAAATCCTCAATGAGACAGTTCACAGTCGAAACCAGCTCTGAGACAAAATGCCGTTCGTTCAAGTATGCAGGAAACACCCTTTAGCGTTGTTCTCCCCTGACGTCTTCCCGGATTCCCTTTAAAGCTGACCCCACTGTGTCACCGGGGTTCCCCTCACAAGGAGGGGCAGTTTTGCGAGGCGCAGGTTTTGCGAGAGTATAATGCAAAACCATAACACCAAACCTTTGTTTGTTTGTTTTTTTTGTATTTTTTTTTTATGCTTTGCATTGTATATTTGTGTCAAAGGTGTATAAGACTCACTTTGTCGAACTTACGAACAAATCAGACTTATGAACTTGCTCCCGGAACGGAACTTGTTCATAAACCTGGGACCAATTGTATTATTTTCTCAGCAAAAAAAAGAAAAAAGCTGCGCCTAAGACGTTTTATCTTCTGATACAATCATTTATTCTTTATTTTAAAATGATTTGGTTATCTTAGGAACAACTGCTTATTTCTAGCCCACTCTAGTATTGCATGATTGCTCTTTGGAAAAAGTTAGGTTATATTCAATGTCTTTTTGGTGGTGAAAAAAGGTGGAAGTGAAGCCCTTATATTGATTATTGGATAGTAAACACAGGTGCTGTCAAATACTATTAGCCATTTCCTTGCAGCTAGACTTGATCAGGGGCATTTCTTTCTCTCTTTTTTCCCCCCCAAAATCATGATATAAGCGGAGTATAATCTCATTAGTATCCACAAAGGTAATCCATAAATGGCAAACAGCATTCATGACCACTAGGAGACACTATGAGCACTTACTCATGCCACGTAGGCTCTCTGACACTCTAGATATCTTATCAAAGGGAGCGTTTCGGGTGTTTATTAACAAGATAGTGAGGGTTAAACTGGATAGATGGGTTTATCATTTATGTTGTCATTGATCTAATCTACTTTAGTTCTTTACCGGGGCACATAAAAAATTGTCAAGTTCATGATAAAAAATTTTTTCAAGCAGAACGTATCTGCCTATTAAGTGACTTAAAGCTGTGCTCTTTTTTTCTAAACCTCTCTGGGTAATTATAGCTTGTTTCATTTTCACTTTTGCTGCATTTCCCATTTTCTCACCTTCATCTTGCTTTGAAAGAAAGACTTAATTTGATTGCTTTAAATGGCTTCATGATAAGAAGATTTTCACAAGCCTTTTTAATATAATGGAGAAATAATATACGACTGTTTGGCATTTATTTTGTACAGCGCTGTAAAATTGTTTTTAGTACAGACAAGCATCTATTCTTGCTAATCAGTTTGTAGGCTTGCTTACCATAAAAAAATTACATTCACTTTAGATGCTAGTAAAGCTTTTGAACAATGAGTATTCAATTCAAATCAATTCAATTCAATTCAATTCAATACAGTTAAAAAAACTTAAGTTATCCCCATGGGGCAATTTAAGCAGGGGCATCATAGCCATTGTCCTGATGGGAGCCACTCAAATACAGGGAACAGTAGAGAGGCACATGGGAACAGGAGAGGGGTCCTATAAGATCCTTCCATCTGACCTCAGTGTCTGCTGCTCACAGAGGGTGCAAAGGGCTCTGACTGGTAGTCCAATTATTCTGGAACACATCTTCACTGTGTTCTGCTATTTTGAAGACTAATGGAATGAAACCAACATATAAAAGAGAAAGTGAGTACACTTTCAATGAAGGAGTGGTAGAATGTTTGGAGGATGGCCCTGCTGACTTCAAATGAGTTTAGTTTCCTCAGAAGATACAGTACTGTCGCTGTTGGCATTTCCTGAGGATCTCCATCGTGTTGGAGGCGAATCTCAGCAGCTGGTCGAAGATGGTGCCCAGATAACTGATCTTCTGTGGATGGTTGTGATGACTGCTGCAGCCTGTTCCCGCTGCTTTTTGGAAAACATCAACGCCATCTCCTTGGTCTCTTCCATGATCATTTGCAAACTGGAGCTGTCGCACCATTCCACAAACTCTTGCATTGCTGAACCATGTTGCTGTATTGGTCCTGAAAGCAGACCGGAGCCAGGAGAACCGTGTCGTCAGCAAACTTGACCAGGTGACAGTATGGCTGGGAGGCTCTGCAGTCATCAGTATAATTCAAATTCAAATTTTATTCGTCACAAACACAGTCATACACAGTATGATATGAAATGAAATGCTTATACGACTGCTGATGACCTCAAGCTTTCAAAAGAAAGTTTCAGTGAGAAGTAAGAGTAAGAGAAGTAAAACTTAGTACAGTGGAACCTTGGATTACGAACATAATTCGTTCCGGAAGTGGGCTTGTATTTCAAAACACTCGTAAATCAAATAGAATTTTCCCTTCAGAAATAATGTAAACTCAAATTATTCGTTCCACAACCCCAAAAAAAATTAAATCTAAAAAAAATGTATACAAAATATAAAGGTTAAAATAAAACAAATTAACCTGCACTTTGCCTTTAAAAAAGTTTTTAAAAATCCGACAGATAAGTGTTTCCGTTTGTGCACGCACGTGCTGTGTGTGTGTGTGTGTGTGTGTGTGTGTGTTTGTGTGTGTGTGAAGCTAAAGTAAGAGGAGAGGAGGAATCAGTCCCTCCCCTCTACCTCTTCTCATCTTACACAGTAAACCTTCCTCCTCCGAGGTTCCACTGTATATGAATATGATAAGCATATTAGGGAAATAAGAAACAGTATATTCAGAAACAGGGAAATATATAACAGTATAGTATATAATTTTTCACATAACCATCTCTAGAGTGTACAAAGAAGAAAAACATCCTATGAGCAAGGATCTGCATGATGATTGTTATTATCCTCTGAGTGATCAGAGGAGAATGACCAGACTCGATTGAGTTCACAGGAAGTATAAAGTAACGCCAATAAACAGTCTTTATAACCGTGTTAAGCAGAAAAGCATATAAAATGCATCTTAACACATCAGTCTTTGAGGTGGATGGGCTATAACAGCAGAAGAACACATCAGGTTCCACTCCTGTCAGAAAAGAACAGGAATCTAAGCCTTTCATGGGCACATTTTTTAAATTCTTTAACTTATTTTGGTGGCCATGATTCAGTCACTTAGTTGCAAGGTGTTTTACTTTATTTACTTTTTCACATTTTTTTTAACTACTGAAAAACAACACAGTAACACTTCAACTAATGAGTTGCAACTAAACTGCAAAACTGTTAAAACTGCAACTAATGAGTTGCACTTTGTTAAAACTTATATACATATAATTAAAATGCAAACAACAATCATGTATTATTTAAAAAACTTGGATCTGTTATGATAAACAAGACTGACATCAATTTCAAAGTTATATTCTAATTACTTAAACCAATTAAATAAAACAATAAGAATAAACTGAAAAAACACTGACTAAACATTTGCTCATAATTTATAAAACACCATTTCTACTTACTTAATATTGCATAAAGCAGAGTAAACACCAACATGTATTTTAATTCATAATTTCAAATAACTCTCACTACATAGTGTGCACTACAGTATGTTGCCATTTAAATATCATTTAACGTTTAACCACAGAAAATTAACTGCCCCCCGCCCCCTTCCCCCCCATTTGTCGCAACTTATCATTATTATTCATATATTAAACTGATCCAGTGATTAGGTTCTCATTTGTTAAACAACAGAAGATTAGTGAAGTTGTCTCTCATAGTCTTAGGATGCTACTGTGGCCTTATCAAACAAAGAAAACAACTAAGGATATTGCTGAAATTACTCACACTGTAAGCTGTCCAATACATTAGTAAAACCTGGAATAATAGGGATGAACCAACTTAATGAAAGTAATTTGTTCAAAAAGAAATACAGTGACCCCTTGCCATATGAACGCCTGGATTTTTGCGAATTTTTGCCTTATAAACCACAATTTTGCCTGTATTTTGTTTCACCATTAAAAGCCTTCATGGCTTTAAAAATCAATCTGGGAGCACAATGAATAAAAAACACTGCCCTGTGATATTATGCCGATGGTGAGTAATCTAATTTTGATGTACTGTATCTGCAAAAACAGAAGGATTCAAAGTCTTAATGGCGACCGATTGTATGCATATGATTGTATGCGTATGATTGTATGCGTATGAACACCAATGAGCCTCTCGTCTTCTGTTATCTTCAGCTCACCTTCTGGCGTCACCGGGATTCCCCCTCTAATTTGAAGCGAAAGTCTCGCAAGAGTGAAAACACGCAGATCCTAAACAACTGAAAGGGCAAATCATCATACGGGAACGGATTATAAAGTCTATAACGCCATATAAAAAAGATCGTCAGATTTATAAAAACCCCATTATGTGGCTGTGCTACATGTTATCAAGGAGGGCATCAAGAGAAAAATGTTTTTTTTTTGTTAATCAGCGGATTCCAAGAGAATTCATAAATTAAGATTAAATGAGTTTTCATGTCTATTTCTTTCACATTTTACTTCATTTACACATCTGTTCTAAATATTTTGATTATTTTCATATGCAAAAATTATTATAGTGTTGGAAATTGGTAATATCGATAATATTTTTAAGGGACTGAAATGGATTATCTGCATTTACATTATTTCCTATGGGAAAAAGTGCTTTCCATTACAAAATCTCGCCTTAAGAATTTGGATTAAATTTGTATGCCGAGGTTCCACACTAAATCATGAATTGAACGTTGTATTGTGAAAATATGACAACAGAGATCAGAATTATGGACTTTTTATGCGCTGTGCGCCACAACAGAATGGTGATCAATAATCATCCTCCAGGCTGGGTGAGTTAGGGTGCCCCTGATTGATTGATTGATTAAGTACTTAGTACAGTTGACCTATGTCTTTGGTTAAATCTTAGATGATGTCCTTGTAACTACAGTACATGATAGACTATGGAAGAATTAGGATTTGAACTATGTGCGTGTGAGTTTAAAGAAATAATTTGTAATGATTGAAGTGTTACTATGTTGTTTTACAGTATTTCATGAAAATGAGGTATAGTGGAGTGAAAGACGCATAAACGTATTAGGATTACTGTGTTCTTCTTCACTAGGTAATAATGGTCTTTCATTTGTTTGCCATGTTGTTGGGACAGGTTGAGATATATTTAATAGTAGATCTCCAGGTTGAAAGTAAGAATGATCTTTTGGGGAGTAATGTCAAATTATTAATAAGTAGTTATTATACTTATATTAATTAATACGTAGTTATTATAAAAGAGACATAGTTACCCAGTAGTTCTGCAGCAAATTTCAAATTTCAATAATTACTGCATACTTAACATCTTCAATACCTTAAGTAATTTACTAGTGATTTTAGCAGTAAGTACAAAGGAATACTTATACTGCTTAGTTTTATCATAGTTACCTACTTTAGTTTTGCAGACATGCTGGCTGGAATAACTACGCTTCTAAAAAGTGCCAACTAAATATAAAAAATATGAAAAAATGGTATTATTGGGATTATGTAAAGCACTCTGCCAGTGTGGTTTGGCAGTATGTGTTGTAGAGCAGTGTTATGACGTGCTACAGGAAATATTCTTTCTTGATTGTTTTGTGGACACCTGACTAGTACACTCATATTTTAGCCATCCCCAAACTCTTGCAACAATGTTGGCAACACAAAATTGCACACAGAATATCTTTGTGTAAAGCAGCATTGCAGTTTTCGTCCTCTGTGCTCAAGGGGCCCAAACGTGTAGCTGCATGCCCTTGTTCTCAAAGCAAGGTCCATGGTGACATGGTTTGCCAAAGTTGGAGTGGAAGAATTCAAGTGGCCTGCACAAAACCCTGACCTCAAACCCCATTGAACACCTTTGGGATGAACTGGAAGACTGACCGCAGCTCAGATGTTCTCTTGTGACATCAGTGCCTGACCTCTCTAATGCTCTTCTGGCTGATTGAGCAAATCCTCACAGGCATGCTCCAAAATCTAGTGGAAAGTCTTCACAGAGCAGTGGAGGTTAGGTGAGGCATTTGATGGTGAGGTCTGCATAAACATATTGAGGTATTATGATGCATTACACACTGCATGTCACTAACAAAATCTTTTTACTTCATATAAGCTGTATTAAATATGCTTATTGTAGGATAGCACATAATGTATGACCTTTTGCTGAATGTGATGTGTCTAGTAGATATAATAAACACTTCTGTACTTAACATAACTATAATTTTGCTCACTTGCCCAGCTGATGACCCCCATTAGACTCAAAGCTCGGAGGGTCAGCGGTTTTAAGAATATGGGTAATTGCAGGAAGGCATTTATGCTTTTAGTCATGTCTTGTATGGCACTATAAATTGTGATGTAAGCTGTAAATGTTGTGGCTAGCACTGGCTGTCTAATGGAGAACACTCCTCCACTGCCTGATCTAGGGTGCTTACACTCTTGAAAGGTTTGCTGTCAGCCTTCTCTATGGTTTCCGTAATTGTTGTAGGATATCTCTTTGAAAGTGCCTAATTACAGGTGTACATGTGTTATGGTTTAGCTTGAGTGCTGATGCCTGCACTTCTCATGGATCCTTGATTCTGGGCCTTGTTATACATTTCTTATTTATTTAAACATCTGTTCTGTTTCCGCTGTGATAATAGTGCTTTTCTTTCTTTTTTTTTTTTAATCAAAAGTCACTTCATCTCTCCCCCTTTGTGTTGGTTCAGCTCGGGTTTTTAAATCTCTCAATTCATTATTTTTGTTTGTTTTTGTACAATATTTAGGTGTAACTGTATAACTATAACATTGTGCATAATATATGTTATGGTTTTATCAGATTTCCAATGTCTTGATGTGTGCATCCTCATATACAGTATAACCTTGTAATCCGCTAAATACAGTGAAATTTTTTTTTTAACATGAGTATTTTAGCTAATTTAATAAAATTATAAATTCGTTTCACAGCAGGTTCTTTTAATTTAGTTTTGCAGACATGCTGGCTGGAATAACTACGCTTCAAAAAAGTGCCAACTGAATATAAAAAAATTGATTATTTTTGAAAAATTGGTATTATTGGGATTATGTAAAGCACTCTGCCAGTGGGGTTTGGCAGCTAGAGCCATGGGATTTTATATTATTATTTTTTAGATATTGGTCCAAAATCTAAAATATATCACTTATTCAAAGTGATTTAAATCAGATGTTCTCTTGAATGGTAGAAGTTGTCAGTCCCTTTGCCAGATAAAGCAAGAGGCAATACCATAAATTGTTTTTTTTTGGTCCCCACACATGCATGTGCACACTCTCTCTCCCCTTCACACACCTAAACCTACATTTACAGCTACATCTACACCTACACGCAGAGTACTTTCCAGCTCGAAAGTGTGCATGGGTTTGTGTGAGTGAAAGAGAGGGAGAAAAGGGTACAAGCTATTTCCGCATCAGTGCCCTGTCTGATCTCTAAACAGGCCGTGACAGCTTTCCTTTGCACTCACCCCAGTAATTATGTTGTGATTTTACATAGATGCACCTTGTTTTGTCCTTTTCAACAGGCTGCCAGCAGCTTCTTTGTTTGTCCATAGAAAAGGTCAATGGTAGAGAAGGATGGCTGATAGACTGACAAGGCCAGTTTCATTTACCCCGACAAAATTTTATTCAACAAAGGTGGAGAAACTACAAGAAAATAGAGACTGGATACCTAGAAATTTATTACAAAACATTTCATTGGGCACAAATAATATATATATATATATATATATATATTATTTTATTTTTTATTTTTTTCTTTAATGAATGCGCCGTCTTTAGGGCAGATGTCGTTCATTTCAAACCAGGACTTTTGATTGTGCAGAACACAGGTATGAGTGTAAAAACCACCTTAATTTCCCAACAGAATCCCCTGCTACATTAATGCATTTATCCCCACATTTCACTAGTGCTTGGATACCATCATGGTAGGAAGTTTCATCAGCCTGCCTGCTTTACATGTGAAACGCAAGACTTTCAATGGTTAATGTGGCGATAACTCACAGCTAAGTTTCTGTAATATGCAAGTAGTGTTCATGAATGATTGTATGTACAGTACTTAATTTGGAAAAAATCTATCCAGTGATTTCACAGAAGCGACTGCAGTGGGCTCAGATTCACCTCATCAAGAATCGTCACTCACAAATCTATTGGCTTCTTAAAACATTTGCACCATTCAAATGTTTTACTGTGGCTAAGAGTCTCATTACAGTACTGTGCTTGATGCCTTCTGTAAATGTCAATAGGTTTAACGCCTTCCTTCATGAGAAATTTCCTCGCAAGAATTGGTTTGAATGAAATGCCCTCATATTAAAGCAAATATTGAACTTAGAAGTCCTCATGAACATATTTTGGCACTCTGGAGAGGCAAAAACATGTCAAGGTTAAAAATCTTTATACTCCCATTCCACTAAGCCGAATCTGCTACCGAATCCAGACCGATGCAAATTCGTTACGGCCTCTGGAGAGCTCAGTAGAGGACGGTAACAGCTCTTTTGGGCTCTGTGTGAATTTTGTCATGTTCATTAGCATCGTTAGTGTTGTCATGTTCAGAAATTTTTGCTGCTTCCTCCCAACATTAACGCCTCCGTAAACACCTTGGTATTGATCCTTAAGCACCTTTATCGAGCTGTTATCGTGCATTTTTAAGTGCATATGTGGAGTCTATGGATGTTTAACTCCTCCTTACCTCTTCAGCAGCATTCAGTAGCCAAAAATCCAAATGACAATATCAACACAATGATATCTTAGGTAAAATAGTGATGATTAAACAACATTGAAAGTTATATAAGTTCGATACACAAAAGAAATGTTTTAATCTAGAATGTCTGTAGTTTGGTGATTTCTGTTAATTTTTGTTTCTAAAATATGTCTGCCATAGCTGCCAAATGTTGAGACATTTTGTCTAACATACACTTGTACTGTATAGGCGAAGCTCAGATTCAAGTCACAAAATAACAGAAATTAACAGATAAAAAATATATACATGCATTTAACTACATAAACATAAAGTGACAAAGTGACACGAGGGATGAAAACTATTGAAGAAGGAAAGGTAATAATGCAAAGGTAATAATAATAATAATAATTATTATTATTATTATTATTATTATTATTATTATTATTATTATTATTATAATGATTATAATAATAATAATTACAACAACTACTACTACTACTACTACTACTACTAATAATAATAATAATGAATGGAGAAAGTACATTAAAAAAAGAATCATTATTGATACAAAAGCAGAGGAGATGAAAAGAAATGGAAAAATAAAGATCCCGGATATAATATAATCCCAAAGTATATAAGTGAGATTGTGCTGCATGTATAATTGTGGTGTCTTATGAATATAAAAAGTGCTACATGATTAAACTCAGTGCAAATATTTTAATGTCACTGTAAATGCTGACATGAATTTCCCTGTTTGGATAATACTGTCACTGCCCGTACTGTTTAATGCTGCAGCTAGTGCATTTGCGTGCAGCTTTAGTGTGTGATTGATGCCTTGTGCAGCTGTACATGTGAAAAAAAATTCAACTGGATTATGCGAATATTCTTGGAGGTTGTAATACCTTGATAATAGTTAATATAGTTAACAGATAATAGTTAGTTAGTCATAATAGTCTGTAGCGTTGTTTTAATTTAGCTTAATCAATTCTTAGGGATCGATATAACATTTTTAATTCCTTTATGGCTCGCTTCTGAATCGTTATGATGTCCATAACACGCCAGTATTGCCTCGTGTCGAAATGCGTTGTAGAGTGTTGTTTTCATGTCCTTATGAATTCATTTAAATAATTAAAGAAAAAACTACTTTAAAGCCAGTTTTATATCGGGAGATGTCAGTAGAGGTTGGTAGCAAATTCGGCTGAGTGGAATGGGGGTTTACATGTCTAATAATAACAGTATCTTCAGAATGCCTCTAATATAAGCTGGTAACAATTACCTCATTGGTAATAACACCTAATCATTCTCTATTGAGAAATGGACCCCCAAACAGAATATTTGGTCAAAGATTATATATTAGGACAGCTGATAACATTACATTTAGGCATTTGGCAGACACCCGCATCGAGAGCGCCTTACATTTTTATCTCTTTATTCATCTGAGCAGTTGAAGGTTAAGGGCCTTTCTCAAGGGCCCAACAGTGGCAATTTGATGGTGGTGGGGTTTGAACCTGGGACCTTCCGATCACTAGTCAATACCTTTAACCACTGAGCTAACCCTGCCCTGATAAGTCTTCTTTTTTTAATTGGGGATTTTCTAGTAGCACTGCATCATAATGCAACTGGTTTGTATGGGATGTGATAAAAAATGCATCAAGCAATCTTTGTAAGAATAATTAAGCCACTACTGCTTCCTTTAGGCCTTGTTCACACGGGCATTAAAATCGAGCGTTTATCTGGCGTCTGTAGCGTCTGGTGAGCACGGATGAAGCGCAGAGGGTTTTCTACACATAGGAGTCAATGAGAGTGTTCACACGGACTTTGGTGACGTGCGTTTGTCCGGCTGCGCATTTACTGTATACGGCGTCAAAAAAACGTTGCATGCAGCTTTTTCTTGCCGTTCAAATCCCAACGAACGCAAGGAAAACGCTTCT
>JAQMYK010000039.1:16317234-16332585 GCA_030014345.1 Clarias buthupogon | reverse complement strand
GAGTCATGCGGCCACGGTATTATTGAAAAAATTTGCTATTGCGGTATGACGGTATTTACAATATTGTTACATCCCTAGTATACACCGATAAGCCATAACATTAAAACCTAAATCATTAAACCCAATATTGTGTAGGTTCCCCTAGTGCCGAGTGAAGTGGGTTGCTGGAAGGGGCCTCCAAGGATCTTGTCTGGATCGACACTACAGACCGGAGCAACCTTCAACTCTTAGCCTGCTAGCCCCAAATGCAGCAGGCTGTGATGCACTGGGTGTACTATCATAGCCAATATTCCTTTTTCAGAAATTTGTGCTACATTGGCTTGCTGTGGGATTGGACAAGACAGGGTAGCCTTTGGTCCCCACATCCAAAGTAATAAATGAGCCTTGGGTGCCCACGATCCTGCACCAGTTTATTGGTATATAATTGACAATCAACACTATTCAGTTCACCTGGTGATGGTATAAGTGTTGTAGCTGATCAGTGTACAATATATCAGCATTCAAAATTGTGGGAGAGACTGTAAAACTTTAAGTGGGCAGGACAGTATGGCATTACAGGCTGAATTGACTCAAGCTGTCTGGCTTTTTAAAATTAATTCCATTTAAGCATACGTACTTCTATGGAAGACCCATACCTAGTCTTGCATCACTTCATTAACACAATATGACTATACTTCCAAATACCTGTAATGGACAAAAGCCAAACTGCCTTGTATTCAAGCAGGTTTTAAACATCAAACCACACTTTCAATATATTCATATGTAAATGGTTGTGGAAACATGTGTGTCTTGAGTTCCTGCCAGTTTTAGCACACTCATGGCTTGGTCTCCTAACCTGATATGTGGGAGCATAAATGTTGTGTAGTCTGATCAGCAATAGACACCTGGCTTGTTTGGGTGTGCAGCCTGGCAACATTGTCTGGCAGTTTTAAGAGTTTATTCTTTAAAAAAACAAGCTAAAATTTGGTGTGTTGTGCAAAGGTAAGCACAATTTGTCCAATATACAAGAAACCCTATTTACTTCTTAGATTATTAGATTCAATGTATTGAAAGATATATACTGTTGACAGCAATAAAATATATTAGTTTAATTTTATTCCTTTTTAACCGAAAATGAAAGAAAAATCATTGCTCTCAAAACAAAATTCATTCTGCTCTATGCAGTTTTCAGGCAACAAGAAAGGCCATGGCTATCTGGCATTTGCAAAGTGTAAATATCTAATATCTGACATGTACTATATCAGGGAAATGATACAAGCTGATAAAGGGGCTAAATATGCAGGCACGACTAAGCATATAAAGTAAGCTTACATACATAACTTGTGAGGCCAGCATAAAACAGCACTATGCCAAGTTCAAAGCCTGAAATGGGAATTATGTATGGCACACAAATATTTCTTTTACTATTGCTGTCATCCCCCCACCTTCTATTGCAGTGATGTAGATATTTACGCATTCTTTTCTGGGATATACATGAGAGAGAGATAGAGAGAAAGAGTGAAGGAATAGATCGAGGGAAGTATCATAAACAAGGGTGTCTCTCATGGCACTAGTCTCCAAATCATAGCCCTGAACATCTATAAACATAGGAATTACCTCTAACCTACTGAGTGTGTATGTATACATACTGTTTGTCATCATGTTATGTATTATTTGGCTTATTCCTGGTTGCTGGATTTTTGTCAGGTTGTAGTACTGAAGAAACATCAGGATGACAGGTTTACCAATGACTTAAGTAAATAACCTTAAAATAGCATATGACTGCTAAAAGTATCTTTTCCAGCAAGTCACTAAAAATTGTGCAACCTGTGAAGGAAGATGCCTTTATAAAGACTAGTGTTGGTGTACTGGTTGAGTCACAGCAGCATTCTCTGAGTCATTTCGAGGCTAATGGAGTATTGCCTCTCCCGGAACATTATCTTGATATACACTCATAAGCAAGAAGGCTTATCAACTGGAAAAGGGGTGGAATTCCTCACAGCCTGGCATTGTATGAGTCAGAAACAAAGAAGAGAGCAGAAATAGTTGGTTATGTAGGTAATTGTGGTTCTCTGAACAAGGGATGGTAAATGCCACATGAAGACCTTCTTGTCTGCATGCAGACGCATGCCAAGACCTTCAGCACACTCACAAATTAATTCATATTGTGGGGTTCTATATACATTGTCATATAGCCACCTATTCCTGAAATCTTTAAATCGATCTCCTGCCAGATTGATACTTTGCTATGTGTTATTTGAAACATTGTTAAATACAAACTAATTCTGGAAAAAGTTGTGACCTTTTTTATTTGAATAAAATGACACCAAAAGACTTGAGTCACATGAGTCAATATTTTATTTAAAATAGAACATAGAGAACATAAATGTTTAAACTGATAAATTGTATGCAAAAAATGAGCTAGTTTCCAATTTGATCCTTCTATAGGTCTCAAAAAAGTTGGGAAGGGGGCGGGTTTCAAACTTTTTATTTTCAAAACAGTTTGAAGATCTCTGTGCATTGAGGTTATTGGTATATTTGGTCCCATTCTTGCCTGATACAGGTTTACTGAAGAGCTTGTGGTCGTCTTTGACGTATTTTTCATTTAATGATGCGCCAAATGTTCTCTATAGGTAAAAGATCTGTACTACAGGCAGGCGAATCCTGGTGCTGAATTGTACTTTGAAGCTATCCTGTTATATGTGGTTTTGCATGGTCCTGCTGAAATACACAAAGCCAAGCCTGAAATAGACCTTGTCTAAAACCTTTACATACCTTTCAGCATTCATAATGCCTTTCAAAACACGCAAGCTGCCCATACCTTATGCTCTTATGCACCCCCATACCGTTAGAGATGCTGGCTTTTAAACTGAACGTTGATAATATGTAGGAAGGTCTCCTTCCTCTTTAGCCAGGAGGACACGGCGTCCGTGATTTTCAACAAGAATGTCAAATTTGGACTCAAACTCAGAACACTTTTCCACTTTGAAACAGTCCATTTTAAATGAGCCTTGGCCGACAGGACAGAACGGTACTTCTGGACCATGTTCATATACTGTATGGCTTCCTTTTTGCATGATAAGATTTTACTTGGTATCTGCAGATGGCACAGTGGATTGTATTTACCAAAAGTGGTTTCTGGAAGTATTCCTGGGCCCATTTAATAATGTCAATGACTCAATCATGCCGATGAGTAATGCAATGTTGTCTGAGGGCATCCAACAAAGGTCTTCGGCCTTGTCCCTTACGCACAGTGATTTCTCTAGTTTCTCTGAATCTTTTGATGATGTTATGTACTATAGATGCTGAGATTTGCAAAGCCTCTGCAATTTGACATTAACAAACATTGTTTTTAAACTATTCCATAATCTTTTTACATACTCTTTCACAGATTGGAGAGCCTCTACCAATCTTTACTTCTGAGAGACTCTCCCTCTCTAAGACATCCCTTTTATAGCTAATTATGTTACAGACCTGATGCTAGATGTGCTTTTTCAGCCCTTTGTTGTCTCCGTCCCAACTTTTTTGAGACCTGTAGCAAGCATTTGAAATGAGCTCATTTAGTGGATAAAAGTGTCAAATTTCTCAGTTTAAGCATTTCTTATGTTTTATTGTGAATAAAATATTGGCTCATGCGCTTTGAATTGTAGGTAACTAGCATCTGTCCCATAAGCAGCATCTAGGCTCTGTTTAGACAGGGGACCTCCCAGTCTCTTATCTCCCATTGTTGTTGACTAGCTATGAACAGTTCTAATGCTAATGCTAGTGTATATGCCATGTCAGGGTACAGTATGTAGAAAACTCTGAATAGAGACACTGCTGGAGGACTTGACAGTCAGTTGTAATGTGTAAATAAAAATAAATTACCTTGCAAAGTTTTTACACATACTTAAAATGAAAATCTGATAAATTTGTGAATCAGCTCACTTTCTAACACAAGAGACTAACCTAGGGCTGTTAAACAAATATTTCTATAGTGAAGATTATTCTCAAATGTGCTTGAACTTTGAGCAATGAATAAGATTTACCGAATGGATAAACCCTATTCTGTATTTGCAGATTTTTTTTTTTTATATCTGCACAGAAATATGATATTTGAACACACTGTAATTTATTTCTTTACAGTCAGAACGGAACAAACAAGTGGAAATTGGAGGTAATTGCATGATGTGATTTGATTAACATGTCCTCTTTTTGAGATTTTAGTCATTTCCCTGCACATCTGTTTATCAGAAGGGAAACAAAGAGAAGAAAAACAAGATGTCCGTGAAATGTTCTCTTACTGTACTTCTACCATCCACATGGGTCCCAGAGTTGGGAAGAAATGTTCTATCTTTACTCTTTACTCTAGAGGTCTTGTCAATAATTTAAACCAGTCCTGTAATAACTGATGATTCCGATCAAACAAATCAGAAAAATAAAAATGTATTTAACATAGTACTAAATAGAAGTTCAGTTTATCTGTGTTCACAGGTCTACACTAGCATGCTTATCCCTCAGTAACACAGTTACAGAGTATCTAAACACACACATAAGCACCTTCTGTGGCTTTGTCCCTTTAACCAGATGTAAAAAAAATTGAATGATAACCAACTTCTCATAAATGAAAAATCAGTATGACTTGGCACATATACATTTACCTCCAGGATTATTGGCACCAGGGCTGTAGTAAGAAAAAACAATACACTGAAACTGAAATTCATTGTTTAACAATAACATGAAAAACATAAACGTAGCTTTCCATGAAGTTTATTAATTACCATTAAGAGTATAAAACAATGAAAAACAGTGTGCAAGATTTTCAACATTAGCTACCATTCAAAGAACTGAACAATTCATCATACATTTCAATGAGAAAACAATTTGAATATTATAGTAAGTATAAATCAGATCACCTCCTGGCTAGCCTTCTAATAAAATTCATTTTGTGTTGTTTATCCTCACTACTGTATGTTCGAGGTCTTTTGCCGGCATCAGCAGGAGCAGACTTGCCATTTACGTGCTTTAAAAATTGTTGTGTATCCATGTTGTCAAACTTTAACTGGTCAAATGGCTGACAGTAGAGACAAGTGTTTGGTCACAGTACCATAAAGTGTTTGGTCAAGGTACCATAAATTCTGATGAAGCAGCACAGGACAGAATACACTACGGTTTGATCTGGCAAAAAATATGAATAACAAATGGGCAAAATAACAGCATAAAGTAAAAATTACACATAATAACATGCCATTTACAGTAGGTGTGTATGCTAGGATTTATGTGTCTCCTGTGTCTTGGCCATATGTACTCATGGCCATGCACACCATCAGCAAGGCTTTGGGCCTCTTTTAGCTGGTGGTGTCAAGGCCTTTATAAAGCGCCTTGCCATTAATTCTCCTAATTTTATTATTTTTTTTGCAAGATCATGAGCCAAAATAAGCTTCCAATTCCAACAATGAGATAATTAAAAATTAGCGTCTTTCAATGACCATCTCAGAAGAATTGAAGTCCTAAAGAAACCCTGTGCTCTGAAATAAACAGGGCAGTCCACATTGTGGAACTGTGAACATGAACAATATTAAAAGATTCTACATGGAGATTCGTCTACAGTTTTCTACAGGTGTCTTTAACCTTGTTCGACAGGATAGGATTCACAACATTTTTTAAATTCTTTTACCTCACACAGCTTTCATATCAACCACTAGTGATGTACAAAGAGATGTCATTAATGTTATGTCCATCAGTGTTGAAATTTCTCACCACTAGAAAGGAGAAATCCTTCACTCTAAGCACATACAATATAATGATCAGTCATTCATGAGATAAAATGAACTGAATGATGGGTAACAAAAATAGATTGATGGAATTTTTATTTTATTTTATTATTATTTAATTATTATCTCCTTATCTTAACATCAGAACAGCACACATTACAGAATACAGGCTCGGACTGCCACATCCCTCATACAGTCCTGACCTTGCTCCAAGCCATTTCCACATGAGTGAGCCATTAAGGGAGTTCCTGGGAGCCAGAGTTTTAGATGTGAATCAGGAATTCTGATCTTGGCTTTAGCGTACTGAGGAAACATGTTATCTTGATGTTTGTTTTACTAAGCACTAGTGAAATTCTAAGATACGTGCATTAGTGTAACAGGGAATTATATAGAGAAAGATAGAACTAAAATAAAATATAGAACTAAAGATTTACTCATTGTTTGACTTGAATGCCATTATTAAATATAATCACACTTTTCGTCTCACTCCAAATGTGGAAATTCACAATAGCTAGGAATAAGGAATGGATTTTAGGGGAATTATGAATCATGAAATTCTATGGGTTTATAACAGATGGTGGTTTTTAAGGTGGAACCTGCTAATTTTACTGCTCTGTCCAAAGATTTGGCTTTTTGTTCAGCTCTCCAGTTTCTCAGGGCTTGGCAGTATCTCATTTACATAGACACTGAAACAGAATGTTTGGAGGAGGAGTGAAACAGAGGGAGTTTAAGGTATACAGTAAGAAATGTATTATCTGAGAGTATTTCAGTATTTCATTAACACACACTATGGGTGACCTCTCAGGGCTATGTTAACCTGTTTAAGAAATAGTAAAATATGGGACCTTTAACAGAAGTTCTGATAATCTTACAACAGTGTCAGTACGTAGGTCAGCTCTTAAAAAAAAAAAAGTAGGCCAAATGAAGTGAAACTTTTAGGCAGACAATGTCTACTGCTTAAATACTACTTAAAACTGTAGGGAAATTTGGTGAGTGATCGGTGCAAACTGTGATGGGTAATAGTCTTTTACATCCCACATGGAATGTCCTTGCCAAATAAACAACGGAGGAAGTTGTTATGGTGCAGAAAGTGACTCATGAACACAGGACCTTTTTCTCAACTTGGATGGCTAAAGACACTTGGCTTTTATTCACATAGGGACTCATGTTCCTGAGAGCCAGAAGGATACTTTTGATGCCACTGTCTGTATGTGTGTGCAGTGGTTCACACATTTAAATGATTAACACAACTACATTTCATACATTGATGAGCATCCAAGTATATATTTTTTCCTATTAAAAAAAGTCATAGCTCAGGAGAGAAATATATAGTTATAGTCATGTCTACCCATTATAAAGAAAGTGGTCTGTTAAAATTAAGTACATTTTATTGGCTCTTCATCGGTACATTGGTGTTTGCCTTGTTGACTGGCATCGGCTTATTGGCAAATAAGATAACATTCACTGATGCCAGTAACCAGTGTTGGTTAATTGCAGTCTGATTAACAGAGAAGACATGTGGACATGTGGGAAAATGTTGGGTGCGCTGGAGTATTTCGCTGTCTTGGAGAAAGTTTGACACTATGCATTTTGTAAGACATTAGTTCCAGTGACATTTTAAGAAGAGGTACAAGAAAGACCTCTTTTGTTTTTCTAATTTTACAATTAATTACATTCTGTATAAAGATTTTGAGATGAAAAATATTCTCACTGAGAAAGTAACTGGATAGGAGGGACGAAAAGCACTTTTGAAACAGGTAATTTAGCAAAAAAAGAAAATTCTATTAAAATTGAATGATTTAATTTGTGCTTATTCACAAATGGTATAATTAAGAGCTTAAAGACTTAACCTAATTTTTATAATGAAGATTAGAACGAAGAATGCAAGAATTTCACAATTCGTGCATCCCTAATAATTTTGCTCATAAAATAGTAACATAGACTGATATACTGAACTGACATATTACCAAAGTAAAGGTGACCATTTTCTCTAAACATTCTTTCATCCATCTCAGACTGTTTATAGGTGATATCGCTAGTCAAGCGTCTAATACAGAGAACCTCATGCGTGTAGAACTTGATTTATGATCAATAAGGCGGTTTAGCATCTGTCTGAGATTTGTACATTTGCCCTAGAGACACTATATCATCCTTTATACAGGTATATTTAGAATGGAAAAGACTTAGTGACCTATATATTTTTGCAATGCACCCATCATAGAAAGCCATGTGATCTGCACTTTGTTTAATATAGATTTAAAATGTATTAAACCACAATCAGGGCGGCAGAGTAGGGCACTGTAGTTGGTAGCATTGTTGCCTTGCACCTCCATGTCCTGGGTTTGATTCCTGCGTCAGGTATGTGTGCATGAAGCTTGCAGGTTTTTTCCAGGTTCCCCAGTTTCATCCCACAATCCAAAGATATGCAGATTATGCTAATTGGTGGTCCCAAATTGCTTGTAGTGTTTGTGAATGTTGACCAGAGGTCCTATCATAGTCGTATAAAATGGGAATAAATTTAATGGTTACCACTGACCCCCACTGTCCCTGGTTCGATTACAGAGGTTCCTAGATGGATGGATGAAAACACAATCAGAGGGAATGCTTCTTTATTTTAGAAAGATTTTGGTTGGAATTGCCTGGCTGAATTATATTTAGGAATTTGATATGGGTTTTGTTAGATGTGTATGATTTGTGTATATGCATGCTTATAAATGTTTATGTTTATAGAAGTTTAGAAATGACACTAGAGAAAATTACTTTGTACAGCACTTTAGTCAGTGGTTAACGGCTTTCTAAGTTACTCATAATGAAAATTATTTTCGCTTGTTAATGGTGGAGCCAGTGGGAATCGATGTCTTGTAAATGCTAATTTGCAAAGTGTAATAACATGATTTCCTGTCTTTGCATGTACGGCATGCAAACTGGGAATAAGGGCATTGCCACGAACCACATCATTACATTTACAGGCCTTAGGGCATTTTGCACTGTTTTCTTTTAGAGAACTTTAAACATTCATGCAACATTTTGGACTAAAACAGCAACAACAGCAAACCACAGCAAGTAGCATTAATGACAAGCTATGAAGCAGAAAATAGGGAGTTGCATCAGCAACAAGCTTTTGTTTTTTAAAGTTCAAGCTCCTTAAGAGACAGCATGGTTTTGAGGGGAAATTGCATTCCCCTAATTCAATAGATGTTTACTACAGTGCATGTAGTGAACATTCCTTGAAATAGACAGCTGTCTCTCTAGTAGAACTACATAGGCATGGTATTTTAAATGACTACTGAAATGACTATAACCTATTATTTACCTTAGTTAATCCAACATATGAGGGACGTTCAAAGTCAAACTTTTTTTTTTATTATTGTTTAAAATAACACAACAGAGTTATGAGAGTAAAAACTACCTTTGTTTCATTATATGATCCCCTGTTACACTAACGCACTTATCCCAGTGTTTCAATTTTCCATTAAAAGAAAAGTCTACTACCTGTAATGGAAAAAATAGCCTTGGTTGATCACCAAATGCGTTCTGTTTTTGCAGGACAATGTATGACCTTACGTTGCACACCGCACCACTTGCACATTGCAGGAACTCAGCTGGGATATATTGCAACATCCCCCTTACAGTTCTGACCTCTCTCCAAGCCATTTTCACATGTTTGGGCCATTAAAGGAGTTCAAGGAGGTCAGCGTTTCAGATGTTGAAGCAGGCAGTCCAGTCATGGATCTGGCATACCTCTGTAAGAAAACTTTCGACCTTGCTGGTATACAGCACTACTGAAACACTGCGATGGGTGCATTAGTATAGCGGGGGTTATACTGTATAGAGAAATAAAGGTCATTTTTACTCTCATATTGTGTTCTGCATAATCAAACATGACAAAATAAGTTTAAAGCAAACTATTATTATAAAGTTATTCAAAGTTTCCATGTAGGAAATAATTAATGGATGAAAAAAAAAAAACTAATGAAGAAGCAAATAAATAAACCACAAAAGGATACTGGCACACTCTTCCCCCATTAGATAAAAAATTTTTTGGTTAAGTCGCATTCTCTGCAAGTTTCTGTCTTTGAGCATCAAACTTATCAGTGGTGCAGCAAAAGCAATTAGTCAAACTGAGGTTGATAAACTAATTCAGTACCACTGCATGTTGACGTTGCAAATTGCATTAATGAATATGACTGTGAGGCCTGTGGCTCTGTGATTTAAAAAAAATGTGGAGGAATTTAATTACTGTTCTTACTGATAACTGATACCTGATAACTCTTTATCTGAATACTACCTTTATTTAATTTAGTCTTTTTATCGATTGAAAAATGAAAAATCTGAATGAAAAAAAAAAAAGTTTCAACATAAAATTGTTTATTTATAGTTGTTCAGCTGCGGTCTTTCTTGTATAACTACATTATCTGTGATAGTGTTGTACATCCCTGATGCCTGTGATGTGGCTGAGTCTCGAAGCAAATAACCTGTTTGTGTCAGAGTAAGAATTCTTATATATAAGACATGAGAGCAGCAGAAAGGAACTGGGAAAAACAAAGACTGTGATCATACAGGCAAAAGATAAAAGCCTTCTGTAGGTCTGGGTGTGTAGACAGGGTTTGTAGAAATCTGATTGCCCAGATGATAGTCTGCTGTTTTGCCTTGACAGTGTTGTGTAGGTGTTTTTGTGGGCAGATTTTTATATCCTGTTTTAGAGCAAATGTTCCACAAAAGTACAGTTTAGATCGTGTTGGTTATGTTACATTTGACTGGTGTCCAGCTTTTATTGCAGCCTCTGATATAAAACCAGACAAACAAGCAGATGATAAGAGTAAATAGAGTCAAAATGTTTCCTTCTGTTCAGTACTAAGGTTAGGGTTAGGGTAGACATGGCATTTAATTAGAATCATTAATAAGGCTGTGAGTGGATGTTACCTAGAAGGTTATAGGAACAAATGTGCATATGTGTGTAGGGGTGAATGGCTTCGTGTGAGGTGTTAACAAAATGGAGAGAAATGGCAGCGCAGCTCCAAAACATTATCCGTATCCAGCAGCTGTTTCAGTCCTTGCAACTCTGATGAACACACTCATGCAGCCAAAACAATGGCATATGATGCTTGAGCTCAGCTTGGACTGACCCGGCATAAACAATTATCAACACAGAAGAATGTAAACATACAGAAACACTGAAGCTCATAGGCCAGTTTTATACTACTGTATACCAACATATTATGAATATACATAACCTATCTTAACATAAACTACAGTATATACTGGACTTAGGTTAGGTTTCAGTTTCATGCTACTTTCCAACAGTATTTTTTTGCTTATTTTTTCTGCAAAATACTGTACAGTACAATGATACCGTTTCTGTTACTGCAAATAAAATCATCTCATTTAGAAACAGCAATTGAGGCCATCGTCAGCACTTACATTGGCTTACGTTTCTGACAACCAATCAAATAAGGATCCTCCAGCACAGATAAAAGCATTCTGGCGTAAATGGACAGACGAGGTGAGTCAGTGTTAGACGGTGACTTATGCCCGATGAAGAAATGTAAAGTGGTCTTTTACTAATGGTGAATTGTCGCTCTAGTAATAAAATTGCAATAGTTGGTAATCAACATTCTCACTGTCCGACATCCTGCAGAGAAATAAGATTAAAGCAAATCCTCATACACTCACTCCTTAAACTCTGTGTTAGAAAAGTAGGCTGATTGGCGTTAATGATTTCTGACTGCCGTTTGAACGCTAAAACACTTATCTTAAACATCTTTGATGCATTTCACCAGGAATAGGTTTCAGATTGGCCTTATCGCTGATCAAAACTGAAGATGAATAAAAAAAAATGCTAATCTCAAGGATACAATACAGATGTTGTTACGTGGCGAAAAAAAATAATTAAGTCGAATTATGCAGATGTGTGCAGTCGTCACTTGTCTTTGTGGTTAATAATCAAACATAGCAATGATTTATAAGGCATTAAATATACCACAGTGTGTCGGCACATAATCACAGAAAAATATATACAGTATAGATAGTATACACAACATTATGCATTACACTTGTATGTTGCATGTGGGGGGTACTGTGGCTCAGCACTGTTGCTTCACACTTCCGGGGTTGGGAGTTCAAATCCCTGTTCTTGTCTGTGTACTTGGAGTTTGCATGTACTGCTTTGTGGGTTTTTTCCAGATAGTCTTGTTTCCTCCCATAGTCCAAAGTTGTGTGTTGTAAGCTGATTGCCCGTGGTGTAGAGTGGGTTTGTTGCAATTGCTTGGCAACTCATCCAAGGTGTTCTTCACTTTTGCGCCCTGAGCTTCTTGAGGCAGACTCCAGGCTCCTTGTCGCCCTAAATGGGATAAGCAGCACGATGAATGAATGAATAAATATGCATGTGGATTGTATTTTGATCATTAAGCCTATATTATATTCAGCCTATTGCTAAATATAATAGTCAGCTAAAAATCTTTTTTCTTAAATTTTGAAATCAAGTTTGCGAGTTTGTGTTTTTGCAACCCTGAAAGTGATAGTCACAATGAATGAATGAATGACGAATGAATGGAGTTCTAGAACAAGTAGATCAACAAGTGTATCTCTCTAACATAAGCCAGTACTGACAAGCCATACAGTAAAATTCCCTGCATTAAATTAACACCTCGCACATTTTATATAAATGACAGTGTACTGTATTTTAAATGCATTTCTTTTTTGACAGCTTATCTTTTTTCCCCCTGGTGTAGGTGACTGTAATTGGGTATTTCCACCCAGCACATACTGCTTGTCTATTCTCTATTGCCTGTCAGAAAAGACAATAAAATCAGCAGCCTTCATGATGGAGGAAACTAAACTAGACCTAAAAGTACCATCCGAGATGCCCATTGTGTTAGAGAAGATGTGGCTCAGCTCAACATTCTCTGGGGAAAAATGATTCCACTTGTGAACTGTTATGGTGGAAGCCACATATTTATTTCACACTGCTTTCACACAGTTTATTTTGAAATTTTTTTAAGCTGTGGCAAAAATTAATATAAAGGCTTCTTTAAAAGGTGTATGTTTTTTTTTCCCCACAGCCACATTTTTAAATAGCTGTGGTCTAGTTTGTGCGGTGTCACTTCCTCAGATAAAAGCTTATAATAAAAAGGTCCACATCTCTCTCTCTCTCTCTCTCTCTCTCTGTCTGTCTCTCTCTGTCTAGTTCTCTTGTACATTCAGCATGTTCAATGTGCCTGTTGTAATCTTTCTGACAATAATTAATACACAGAGTAATTACCCAGGTGTGTGTGCTTGAGAGAATTGAGAGAGAGCATGACAGAGAAGACACTTTTGATAGAAAACGTCCTTTCAGGAATAAACATGAAAGGATGAAACAAAGCTGGGTGTACACTACACACATTTTAGCCGCATTTTATTCACAATTTTTTTTTTAAAGAGTGCAATCAGAATTTAATTGTTATGCATGATGGATTTGTAATTATAAATTACAATTATCATAATGAATCAGCTGGTACTGTATATATGTGGTGTATAATTGTAAAACATGCCTACTTTAACCTGAGTAACATTTTTGCCCAAGTTCTACTCCTGTCTGCACTGAGGTATCATTATTAACTAAACGCTACCGTCTCATGGACATCTCAGAGTCCACTGGGAGGAAATGCTTTAATTGAGATTTTTTCCTGCAGACATTTCAGAGTTAAACAGCTCAATTATATATTATCTTGCCTGATTACCTAAAAATACAAAAGCACAAGATGTCTAAGTTTCAAAATTTCGTTTCTGTTCTATGATTGTGCTGAGATTTTTTTTTTAAATTGGCCATATATCAGTAAATCTTGCTACACATACAGTCCTGTCTTTGCCTAATCATCTAGTTTAATCATCCTTACAAAAAAAAGGTTTTGTGTTTTAATAAAAGTAAATAAATAAAAAGCTGACAGATTCTCCGTTTCCGTCATCATACAGTCTTTCGTTACCTTAAGAGCAAATGCTGGGACATCTTTCTCTGTCTCATTAGTGCTGCTGTGTGATGTCTCGCAGTTTCATGACTGTTCTTGAAAACTCAGGCAAATTTATTTCCATTAATAACTGCCAGTCACACTGAGTCTCCTTGGCGCTTTTGAAATATTAACAAGCGGTTTTGTGGATGCAGATCAGCACAGGCACGTGTAGACATTCGAGCCATGTCAGCACCAGACGATAGCATGAATAAAAGCACTCGTATACACACATGCCACAAATAGTTCCCTCGACTCCTCTCACTCGCAGCCTGTCATATGAAGGGCATCACAACACAGCCTAAACATTTGCCTGTCAATCATGAAACCAAGGATTTAAAATACATTTTCTTCTAATTAGTGTCCGTTCAGAAGTACACAGCTGCAGGTTTATTGGTTTCGTTCATTCGTTCATTTATTAATTTATTAATTAATCACTTCATTCATTCATTCATTCATTCATTTATGCATTCATCCCCAGTAAATGATTGAGTGGATGATCCAGATATTTTCCTAGCAAGATTTGATACAAGGTAGGACAATTCAGTCCATAATAGTGCACCATTCAATTTAAAATTTTATTTGTCACATGCACAGTCATACACAGTATGATATGCAGTGAAATGCTTATATGACCGCCTGTGACCTTAAAAAGTTAAAAACAATTTACAAGAAATAAGAAATAAATAGCTGAAACTATAAGAAAATAGAACAAAATGTAAAATTTTTCAAAAAGTATATAAAAAAAAAATATATATAAGAAATATAAAAACCTATCTGTACAAAAGACAAAATAGCAAGTTTAAATGGAAATAAATGTAAATGTCCAGAAAGTGTGCAAATGAACTCTTGTGTGCAAGTGAACTCTCATTCACACACAAACAAAAAGTTAAACTTAGGATGCTGGAGCTGTTAGGCATTAATGCTACAGTACATACTGCACCACTGTGCTGTCCTTTGTTGGGCTCATTAAATGCAGCCGGGGAGACTAACAAATGGACAAGATTGAAACGTGAGGCAGCATTTGGTCAGGTGATCAGGATACAGGCTTAAACTAGACAATACTAAATCAGCAAAGATAAAGCAAGCTATGATTAAACACTTAAATCAGGACACACAAATACCTAAATCTTGGAATTGTCATAGACACCAATGATAAAAATAAAATTAAATAAAATTTAGGTTTCTTCCTCACTTTGCCTTGGCTGTCAGCCTGCAAATATCACATTATGTTGTGCCAGCCAACAAAAAAAATGCAGTTTAAACATGCCTTAAAATAGTTATAAGCCTGCTAGCTCTAGCTCACTTACTCATCATCTATACCGCTTTATCAAGGTCACAGGCGGTCTGGAGCCTCTCCGAGGTACACCCTGGACATAGTGCCAATTCATCACAGGGCATACACATACACAAACTAACACACTTATCCACACACTATGGGCAATTTGGGAACGGCATTTAGCCTACAGCCGTGGTTCTCAAACTGTGGGGCGCACCCTACTAGTGGGGAATACAGACATGACAGGTGGGGCGCAATGAACGGGAGGGAATTAGTGCAAAATAATAGGAAAGTACCTATTCTAATTCATGCTTTTCTTTATTGACAATAAAGATCGGACACTCGAAACTAAACA
>JAQMYK010000039.1:16256895-16276865 GCA_030014345.1 Clarias buthupogon | reverse complement strand
CTGCGTTCTGCTACAAACTCTGAATTGGATGTGAGTCTATCACAGGACACCATGCGCACGCGCACACACACACACACACACACACACACACACACACACACACACACACACACACACACCTTTTGACCAATCAGATTTAAATGGCAGATTTTTAGTACCAAACAATTACCAGTGAAGGAGAAGGGACTAGCCTTAATAACATCTGTTAGGTGTCATGGCTGCATCGAATGAGTGCAGAACTAAACTACTCTTCAGCTCCAGTACATTACATGTCTGCAATAATATGCATGGTTCCTGTTTGAACCCTAATAAATCTTTTTTTTTTTTTTGCCTCATATTCATGGTTCATGATCAAGGTTTTTGTTTTCATGGTTCTTTTTGGTGGTTTGTTTGCACTCTGCATAATAAAGTGCCTGCCCTTGCTTCCGCCTTCGCCTCCAATTCATGACTTTATAGTATGTTACTGCTCCACTGCCCTGTTCTCTACCCTCCCCTCTTCCTCCTGCTCTCTTGTCAAGAATGTCATGCACCATAAATAGACCATAATTGGCTTGCTTCTGATCATAAATCCCCTCCTATTTTTCCTCAATTCTTGCCAAGCACAAACAATATACTTTTATTATATTTGCAGATACTCTCCATGCTCTTTCAAGACACTCAGTATGCACTTTTATTTGACTTTGTGAAACCTTTCAGCTTGAGTGGTTACAACAAAAGCAAAGCCTTTTCCTTGTACTGTATTATTGGAAGGATTAGTCAATGTAATAGCAGATTGTCTACACTAACTCTCTGCAATTCTAAAAATCTATGCTAAAATTTAGTCCTTTATTCAATATCAATATTCTTAATTCACTATTGAAATTGACTTGGATAAAATAAGAGTAATTGTAGCCCTTGTTATTTTGGGAGAAATTTTATTGTAACTGTCTGAATAGATGCTTCAAAGTTGTTTTTGTTTCTTTGAAAGTTAAGCTTTGAGCCCACTTAAGCGAATCCTCAGATTGAGCCACTTGCTGACTTGCTGATTAACCGCTATTTTGCTGTATCCTCAGTAAGAAATGAAGCGTTTACACTGACCATGGTTCTTCAGTGCGAGTCACCATTTTGGAAGATTTGAATGAAACTCATCAACTTGCATTTGCATTGCAATTGAGACTTCACTCACTCATAAATATTTAAAAACAGTTTTTTATCACGCAATTCACAAAGATATTTCCGACTGGCTATATGCAAATCACTCTAAATACGTTGTCAGGAATGATTTTGCCATGTAGTGCCTCTGGTCATAAATAGGAAAAGAGAAACTGCAGGGAAGCACTGGAGGCATTTTCATTACTATTATAAATATAAGCACTGTTTTGCAGGAGTGTGGCATTCACATTCACGGGAACTCATGTAGCCGGGCAATCGATTCGGATGAATCTGAACAAAAATACAGTACATCCAATATCACTTGAGTACGTATACTCACATTATGTTTAAAGTTCATAAGCTTTAGACTTGGGACTGGGAGGAATTCCAGACAATTTTTCTTCTTCCTCTAGCATGGTTTATATGAGTTTAAATGAATGAATTCAGATTACAGGTTCTAAATGAACTGCTTATATGTATCCTTATGTTCAATCTCTATGGAATCACTGTTAGGGGAACACTTAGTCCCATTTGACACAAACCATACATAAACATACAAAGGGCATTCAAGTCAAACTGGTACTACAGTAGGTGTTTCCATCACAGAGATTTCATAGAGATTGAAGTGTAATTTTTTTGAGCAGTAAGTACAGTAAATGTTTGTGTTTTGAATGTAATTGGATTCATAGTTATGCGCATGCAATGTTTACTGTCAATGTTATTATAATTAATGAGAAATGTTTTAAACAAAATATCACTGAAGTGTGACTGCATCCTAACTAAATGTCAGACAATGTTTCAAATGTTGAGCCAGCTTTATTAAGATCATTTTGTGTACCTTAAAACTTGTAGCGATATTAATGCAATATTAGGCTGCATGTAATTTTAAATAGCCACAAAGAAGCTATCCTAGACGGCACAGAGCTTAGTTATAAGCAATAGCACGTTGCACCTACAGAGTCTGATTTCAATTCCCATCCTGGGTCTGTGTGTAAAGAGTTTGCATGTTCTCCTCGTGCTTGATGGGTTTCCTCCGGGTACTTTGGTTCCCTCCCACAGTTCAAAGATGCTAATTGGGATTCCCAAATTGCCCATTTATTCCCAAATTGTGAATAAGTGTGTGTCCCCTGCAATGGATTGGTGCCACATCCAGGGTGTACCCTGCCTTGTGCTCTAAGTCTCCTTGGATAGGCTCCAGGCCCCCAGCGACCCTGTATACAGAATAAATCGGTAAAGATGATGGGTGAGTGAGAGTGAGTGAGTGAGAAGCTATTCCAAACCTATTTTAATGCCATTGTGTTTGAGAATCTTACCTGAGCTTCAGAAATGAGATGTCAGTTAATGTTCAGACATTCAATAATTTCACATGGCACCTTATCTTTACATCAATGACATACGTTATGATAAAGAAAAAAACAGTAAAATGTCCCTTACAGGTAAAAACATAATCTGTCTACATCCCAGGCATGTTAATATCCACAGGTCTTATATGGCCCACTGATAATATCACATCGCTTCCTCCAAAGTCCTATGATGTTTTCCCTGTAAGAACCCCAGGCTCCACCAGCCTGACAAGAAGCTAAATGGGATCTTATACCTGACATTACATTGCAGATGCATTTATCACAAGTCAGCAGCTTCTTGCAGAAACAATGCTGTGTAGCCAGTGTTTCAGAATGTGAAAAAAAAATACATCCCAACATACCTTTTAGTTTTGCTTTGATATTTTTGCTTGTTTTTTTCCCTATGAAAGCCCATATATTTTTCATCAGATAATGATATTTTGAAACTGACAGAAGCATTGAGGCTTGAAAATTGTTTCTTAGTGCAGAACAGACTTCTAGCCAACAACATAAGCCTACTGTAGATATGTTTCTTGTACTGACAAGGAGTGAGTGTCATTATGGGTGGATAAAACAATTATAATTGCAAATAAGAGGCACAGTAGCACAGCGGGTAGCATTTCCACCTCACAGAGCCACAGTTTCTATTTCAATCATTTGTGGAGTTTTTATGTTCTCCTTGTATCCTCAGGGTTTCCTCTGGGTTCTCTGCAGGGTCTTCCCACCGCCCAAAAACGTGCCAGAAGGTTGATTGCGTATGCTAAATCGCCCCTAGGTGTGAATGAGTGTGTGCGTGTGCATGGTGTCCTGTGATAGACTCACATCCAATTCAGAGTTTGTAGCAGAACGCAAACGAGACTGCGTATGATGCCAGTTATAACATTACAAAACACAGGCTGGTAATTACAATATGTTTGAAACAAGACATAGCTGGTAGACCAGATAGTACTGGCTGATAAATTAGGTGAGATCTTTATTTACCAGGGAGAGTGAAGGCTATCACGTATTTCCTCTGAGACACGTGATCCCACCCAACTGCATCTTTTCAAATTGCTTGCTCACGCACCATAGGGAGCATCGTAACATACCTGGAGTATAGTGCTATCCGGTCCTTTCACCTGCATGAGCTCACAGATGCCCATGATTGTCTAGCATCGCGAGTGATGTGATTTAATGCTAGAATGACGCTCATCCATCCTCCCTGGTGAGAGCTCAACCAATCAGCAAGAGTCTACAGCATCACCTGGGATTCAGACTCGCAATTTTCTAATGATAAGGCAAGCTGATTACTGCAACCCCACTCAGTTTTAACTACCTTTTCCTAAAACATTGTCTCCAAATGTGAAATTCCATATTAGAACTAACAACAGCCAGGAAACTACTGTATGAAGGTTATATGCATATTAAATGAATTTATTTATAAGAAATTAGGATAAGTGCAATTCCACAAAGCGCTCGCTTAATTTACATATTGGTTTGGAAGAGAAATTCACATGTCCTCTTTTGTTTTATTATTTTATAAATTAATTTTAGAAATATCTAAGACTGGGTTTTTGTGCTAATATTTAGAAATTTATCTAGGAATGATGTTAGATGAGTCATGCTGAGGCATATCATTTTTGTATTAAATTTTTTTTATTAAACTCCCTTTTATCGAGGTCATAGAGGTCTTCAAAATTTGTCTGTTAATTTTCCAGCTCAAATACAATTCAGATCATGCATTCTGGGATGCCTGAAATTCCTTCGCCTTCACTTATTTGTAAAACACCCAATTTCAGTCTCTGCTGCTTTAAATGAAAGGCTTCCTTGCAGAAGTGCATTTTTCCTAGCCCATTAAAACACAGAGACCAGAAACAGCTGGGGGGGGTGGGGGAGCTCCTTTTTTAACCCACTCAATTTTGAAACATTTTAAGATATTTCCTACCCATTGTGAGGCTTTTTCCCTTTCTGGCAAACAATTTCAGTAGCAAACAATGTATTGTTTGTATATTTCAAAGTTTTTATTCACATTGATAACCTTGATGTTCAGTAAGATAAAAAAAATAAAACATAACTAAAAAGCTAAAGAAAGCTAGGTTAGCCGTTAGCCGCTAGGCACTACTTTAGCAAGATTTAACTTTAAAAGTAACAGCCTGAGGGCTCAAAATTTTCTTCGGCTAAACCTGTTCATATTGAAGATAACGTTGCAAAATAACACTGTTGTATCCACACACAAACAGTCTGTTGATTCTAAAATCCTGAGAATTTGACACACTAATTTTCTGCTATATAGCACTATTCCTCATAATCACGATCCCGAAGATTTATCCTACTTCAGCATGAAATACACACTGCTGTTAGAAACATAAGTCCACAGTGTGCCCAAATTCAACAAACAAGCTACAAAAAAACAAACAAAAAAAACTTTAAAAGAGTGAGAATTACAACTTCAGATCCTGAAGCTGTAAGCTAAGAGCTGTAATTTTAATTTACAGCTTTGAGACCCAGCTGATAAAGTTTTGAAAGAAACAGAGTTTATACACAGCATTGCTCCTGCTTCTAAGCACACATGCAAAATCAGTCATGTTCAAGTTCAAGTTCAAGTAGGCTTTATTGTCACTTCAACCATATACTGTACAGTTAGTACACAGTGAAATGAAACAACATTCCTCTAGGACCAAGGTGCTGCATACAACATAAATTTACATCATAAATTAACAGAAAAACTAAACTAGCTAACTAAGAGGCCTAGTTAGCTGGCTAGCGGAGACAAGACAAATTGACCTAACAACATAAATTAACAACATAAATTAACAAAAACTAACTAGCTAAGGAAGACTATCTACAGGTTTTTTTCTTTTCTTTTCTTTTCTTTTTTTTTATTTTTTACAGACAACAGACAACATAAAGTGCACGTGCAAATGTGCAAACAATAGCAATAAAAACAATGTTATACCGTATCACACTACTCCATCGGGTATTATTTTAAGGATTCTTCCTTTGATTATACATGTTAAAACTTCAAATGTTAATGCTACAGTATCTCTACATAATAAAAAAGTAGGCTTATCAAGGCTTAGAGTCACAGAAAATTCATAATGCCCATTTAGTGATATTTTACTCAAAAGTTTGGAAACCCTTTCTATAAAATGTTAATTAGAACTGATAATGATTTTTCTTGATTTGATACAACCACATCTCCCCTGACTTTTCATTTCTTTAAAGAGCTTAATAGCTCTGTTCTTAAAATTTAGATTTTACAATATTTGCTATTCATTGGCATGAGGAGTGTGGATGGAAATGCCAGATGGATGATGCTTAGGTATGCAAGGGGCAACTGCTTCTGTCTCTGTGGTAGTATGAGCTACCTGCATTTCTGAACAAATTTCCTGAGCACATTTGAATAATAACTCAGTGTCTATAAGTGAATTTCTTCCCAAGATTATTAAAGTTGTTTTACCTTACCAGTCTAAAATTGTAGTTTCAAGACATCGTTTCCTGTAGGCCAAGGACATGTGTGAATTATATATTTATGCAGCCCCGAATCCGTCTATGACCAACTGCATGTAGCTTGCAAATTTATTACTAACTTATGACCAAGAAGGCATTATGCAAATGTAGGTTGCAGAGACCAACAGAAATGCACTCTTTAAGAAGGACCAGCTGCTAAATGTAGAGAAAGGAGCAAGCAGCTAGTCTTTTTCAATGCCCTCCAGGTATCTACGATTTCTGCTCGGTTGTGTAACAGCGTAATGTCGCTTGCATAGGCATTAGATACAGCAAAACAGGTTGAGGTGGGCATGGTTAAAAGCACTTCAATGATTAACATACTGCCATTATAATTTCGAGCAGAGACTCTTGCAACTACCATAGCAGTAAAGATGTGTAATATAATCACTGTGTATAATTTCCTTTGCTTGACAATGAACATGAACCCCATCAGTGACAGTGAAATTCACTAATTGTGCAATTAACACCATATGTATGTGTTTACTGTAGATACTCATACTGCATTTTAACAGTGTTTACGCGAAGACCTCCTGAGGCTAGGTCTACCACATTGTGAAACGGAGTGAGGAAAGAGCTGCTGAGGTGCCAAGCATGAATGAGCTTAGTTTGCTGCACTGGCTTGTTTTAAAAGCTATATAGGTCTTAACTCATCTAATGTTATCTTATAACATTGTTTACTCAGTAAACAACACATTTCTATAAAGGTTATAAGAGAATCAAGGAAGAAAATGACTATATAGATATTTCTTTTACTCTTACTATTAATGAAAAGTAATGTCTAGCTACTATTTATTTTAATTCCTTGTGCACATCCTTTGCACGTAATCCAAGTTTTTTCAACTAGGATCTCTATTTCATTTTACGTTGTTTACCACTAGGCATACATACCATACACACTAATACATGATGTTATTAATACAGTGTATTTGGCTTACGTTGTATATACATTGTTGTTTTTGTGGGAAAAAAAAAGTAAATCTCTTTCGCCCTCTTTGTTCAGCTGTAGAATACCTGAGCCTCACAACAAGCTATTCCCGAAACATCCATTGCTTTAAATATACGTAGTCCTTTCGTCTCTTTAATGGTGTAGATACCATATATAAAATGATCTTGGTCTAATTTTAAAGGTTACACTCTCAAGTTAGACTATTTAAATTTAATGTTGGTTATTTTGATCTAGAATGACAGAAGCAAAATCACACCTATTAGTAGACATTGAAGTATATGCTCTAGTGATTTACAGTCTTCCAGGCTGATAACAAGCTTTATTTGTCCTGTTGGACCCACTGTAAACGATCTAGTTTGTTTCCTGGTTACAGAATCTAATCCAAGTCTTTTGTGCAGTGTTTTCTGATCGATTGACCCAGGCCCATTTATTGACTACCTTTTTTTTTTGTCTTTTGTCCAGTTATATATATATAGTATAAATATACTGTTTTCTGTCTACATTGTCCTCTCCCCTTCCAACCAGCCCTGAATATTATGCAATTGTCACTCATAGTCAGTCAGGCTTGGATAGATGCAACACCATGAATCTAATAGCTACTGTCGTCTACGAGTTACTATTGGCTGTGTTTAATAGACTCCTAGGACCACAGAGAGATGTGTAATTTGTAACCTGGGAGTGAGTGCATGTGGAGGTTTTCAAAGCAATTCTGCTTAAAAAAAAAAAAAAGAAAGAAAAAAAAATTAAATTCCCTTATTTAGGATCAAACAACATGGATTATTTAATTGTCTGGACTCTTTCTGTGTTATCAAGGCCACATGTTTTGGATTATAATGTCTCAGTGGATAGTGGAAAGGCTTTGAACTTAATCATGTATACAGTTGTTAGTGTTTGCTCATTTGGTGCTGATGTTGCAAATGAGACTATTGTAACTGCTGTGAATAATGTAAAAGAATATATGCAAGAACAGAATTGTAATATTTAAAACTTTCTACTCATGTATTGCATTACTGTATTTCTGGATGTTTTTAGTGCATAAAAATGATGTATAGCGAACAGGTAGTGCATGCTTTGGCGGAAATATTCCACTGCCAGTGTTCTATAAATTTATCAGTCTCTCCTACCCATGCTAACCACACCTGTGCATACTAAAAATACATTTTGTTTAACTGCTTTAGTGCCCTGCTTTAGTGCCATAAATCAATGCTACGAATCATAGCAACTTGTGGGATAATGTTAAATCAGCGTGTCGGAAAGTGCTTCCAGTGATAAACTGATAGGGACTATATTCTGATAACGTTAAAAGCATGTCACAAAGTGCTACCAGTATGTCAAGAAATGTTGCCTTTGATAAAACTGTGCTATTTTTTTTCCGCAGTGCTATGACCATTTAAAACTATAGGTAGGAGATAATGAGAAAGTAGCGCAGACTGATACAACTATAAATTTTTGCTACTAGTAGGAAATTCTGGCAGGGTAGGAAAAAATGATAGCATGGTGCTCTGTGACATTATATACAGCATGTATATATACAGTACAGACATGCTTCTCTTGCTATCCTTGTAAGTACAGTACCATCAATTGATATTATTATTAGGGCTGTCACATACAGTACGTAAGTCTAACCTTAATGATTTGCAATGACTGCAGAGTGACCCCTTCCTATGGGAGCGGAAAACTGCTAAGAGAAATGTTTTTAAGCATAATGAAATCTTGCAATGTACAGAATAAAACTGATCAAAGTGACTATTTGAGTCATTACTCATCAAGGCCAGAAATCACTAGCAATACACATGTCCATCATCTTATGATATAAAATGATCTGTCAGAAGATATGCAGATGTTAACAGCAATCAGCTTGCTTTATTACCATGTTAAATTTAGCTTCTTTTGGTTAAATATTCTGTCCTCACACTCATGATCCCATACGAGTTGACAGGAGAGAGAATAATTGATTTTGAAGGCATTAGTCTGAGTCGGGATTGTCCTTGTTAGCTAACGGTTGTGTGGACTGGTGCTAATGAGCTGTCTAGCAATGTGGCCGGTGCAGGCATATTGCTGAGTGTAGTGGGAAAGTTTCCAGAGCTGAAGGTAAGACAACCTCATTTTTATTTTTTTCATTTTTTAAAGAGAGAGAGAGAGAAAGAGAGGGAGCGCACTGCTTTTATGACTTTGCTAATCAGTGCTTCAAACTTATTTTAATTATCCTTCTCATTGAGTTAGAAAAAAAAACTGAATAATGAGCCAATGAAGTGGATAAACGAAACACTGGGGTAAACCAAAGCCTGACTTGAATCACATATTTGATCGTATAATTTTTTTTTTTTTATTATTCTTTCTTCTTGTATAAAAATAGAAACTGAACAGGAGCAGCAGTAATACATATCAACAGCAGCGTTTATTCGGCAACCAGATTCCATTGTCGCTCCAATTTGGCCACTGCATGCAACAATTTGCTTTTAATTAACCTACCGCTGTTGTGATAGTATTGACAGCAGGTCAGATAACAATTCTGCAGCATTTCCACATGTTAAGCCAGCCCTTCAGTGGAAATGTCTGAATATGTTAAACTGTACAGCTGTGCAGCATGAAGCATGCAAAGAAAGTGCAGACTTTCCAGGTAAGCACAGATCCTTCCAGAGCAATCTATGTAGTACCAGTAGTAGCACAGAGGTATCTTTGCCAGGACTTTTAGCCATGCATTCATATAGCTGTAGGAAAATGTATGTGTTTTAGATTTCCTGCATCTTTATAGCAACAATACGGATTTCTTCATGTATTTCTATAGCAACATTACGGATTTCTTTCAGGTTTAAAGTGCACCATTGGCGCTGTCTGACAGTGATCGATACTTGACCTTACAATACAGCATTTAACATTATGCCTCGTCGGATAGGATTTTTTTTTTAGGCCTTTACATTATTTTGAGAGAGAGAGAGAGGGACAGGTTAAAATTCTATACTGCTTTAAAATTTTTCAGAGTCAGATTTGTGAACAAAGGACAAGGCTGTGGCTTTGGCGGGTGTCCTGTCATTTTGGCAGTCTTTGTCTCATGGCACACCCTTTAAGACAGTTAACAGCTTGACAGGGAATACTGAGTAAAGAACATCTGCTTCAAGTCTATTGGCCAAGACTTTTACTGCCAACGCTTTACTGAAATGAACCGCACATAAAAAATAAACCTAACATTTCTGTTCTCCTTCTTACAACGATCTTTCCCAGTGCTCTTCTCTTTTATTATTTGTCCACTTTAAATACTTGTTAGAAGGGGTCACTTAATCCACCTGATGCTTTAACAGCAGCTGGAGTGTTGGTTATGTGAGGTGTTCAAGTTTCTTCTTTCGAGTGAAGAGAATTTGTAATGCTACAGCATACAGAGTAATGGATTGTTAAGTATTATTCTTGTTTTCTTATAATAAAGATACAAGCGGGTATGGAAATGAGCATAACTTTACACGGATGTTGTCCTTTAATATTCAAAAAAAAAAAACCTTTTTCCAAACGTCTTGCCTAGGCTTCTAACCCAAGGTCACTGCACAAAGATAAAACTGTCTCTCAGGTAATAGCAAACAAAATCCTGTTTCAGTGAAGAGGTTTTCATTAGCACAAGAGTCTTGAGGAATAATTAAATCGCTCCAATAGAGCATATAATTCTTCAAAACCCAATAAAATTGTGTCCTTCTTCTTTGTGGCAACACTTTGGGAAATACCCATATAGTGGTGTTGTTGGTCAGGGGTGAACAAATTTTGACTACAGTATATATTTTGTGGTGAACAAAAGAAGCATGTGATAATTAACTGGATGGTTGAGTTGTACATTTTGAAAAGAAAGAGAGTAAACCGGGAATAGAAATCCATTTAAAAAGCAATACACTACTGCAAGGATCCGTTCACCTTAAACTCATTTAAACTGTACATCCCTTCGTATCTTGACAGGTCTTCAAATGAAACTGCCATTAGCTTTCTTTTCAGTGATAAATCTTTTCTCTGGTGCAAACTGCAAGCCAGCAATAAAGATCCCCTTACCTGGTTGGTTTTCATTGGATTTACCATCAACACCATGTACTTCTAACACACAGGTATATTTAGCACGCAGGACAAAACTATGAACTACTGTGTTCTATGAAATTGAGGATTTGCAGTAATGCCGTTTGAAATCAATGAACGCCACTATAAATTCCTATCTTGTTTACGATGATGGATTTCCGATCTTTTTTTTTTTCCCCTTATTGTGCTGCAATTCTACATGCTTGAGCACATCCTACTTTTGAGCACGAGCACACGCAAATCCGTGTGCTTTTTATTACCAGCGTCAAGTTTTAAAGATTTATTTATAATCCTGCAACCTCGTGTTGAGCTCAATGGCACATACAGCTACGATGCGCTTATTAAGCTTGATCTTTTAAGTGGATTATTGTTATTGGGACTTTGTGTAGGTGACCTTTTGCTAAGTGGGTATATGTGAATGCCTCAGTGTTCTCCAAGAGGTACAGTAGGAGGTGGATCACTCAATCACACTAGAGTTACCTTCACTCCAATAAGGTCACCCTCATATGTTCATATCATTTGTAAATAGATTATCTGCTCTCATATATAGTTTATTGGTATATTTAGTCATGGGATTCGTTGTTTTTTTTTCCCTTGCATGCTATGGCAACACTACTCCAGATATATCATTGCTGATAGGCCTGGTATCATTCTAATGCACAAAAGCATACTATAATGCATGCACACTCACACTCGAACACACACACACACACACACTGAAGTGGAGCTCCCTTCACCTTTTTTGTAGGTGGTTGTGAGTTAGTTGTATAACTTTCACTGTTCTTTATCCATCTTCTACTATACATAGCTTGTGGTCATATAATAGATGTTTTTTATGACTTCTATTCCCTATTGATCATTCACACCCCAGCGCGTATTTCTGTAGAAGAGAAAAAACAGATTAGAAAAGAATTCAAAATACAGAGTGACATTTGAAATGATAGTTAATAGATTCAGGTGCACCACATACAGTAGGAAAAGGAGCTCTGTTCATTTCTTCTAGAAAAGAAGTAAACTATAATCTATAGAAAATATATTATATACATAGATAATATATAGAAAATAAGATCCCAACATGATTAAGTATGGAAAGAAGCACATTGTTAGAGCAGGGTAGAGCTGCTCTGTAACAGCTGCGGGGTTTCTGGTTTCTGCACATGGGTAGTTCAGTGACTGCGTGGGTTTCCTCCGCTCTGGACAACACCATAACCCTGAGGAGGATGAAGCATAAAAGATGTTGAAAATTAATTGTGAATGACTTTTACAGCACAACTTGAATTCTTATAAATAGTCATGAAACTTTGCATTTAGTACTTCTATTAATCATGTCTAATAGACACTGCATGTGTATTAATTTTATTTTTTAAGGTTTATAAAGCAGGGTTGATGCAACCGGTTTGCCCTTTTATTCTCCATTCTGGGACTTACCTGCATTAACCTGCCTCAACAAATTAATTTCATGCAGTCTTCCCTTGGATATTGACATTTATGGTAATAATCTAGAGTCTTGGAGTTTATTCCATCCCTCAAATAGGAAAATCAACCAAGTGTGTCACTTTGCTCCCTTTAGTGTTACAACAGTAGAACACTTCGTCAAATAGACACTAGAGGCTGTTTTTTAGGCATATAAGAACAAGGACAGAGTTCGACTATGCCTTATGAGATCCTCTTTAATATTTCATGTTTTGATAAATATTTTGAGACGTGTGTTGTACAGAGATACCTACAGTAGGTGCATTTTAACCTGCTGTCTAAATGCAAAATAAAAACAAAATCCACCTTAAATAGTTTGTTGAACTAATAGATATATTATGTGAACAATAGATATATTACAGGTATGTGTATATAATAGATATATTAGCCACTTACTGTAGACTGGGCCAATGTGCCTCACATTTTGACTTTGTTCTTTCTGTCGTGGCTTATTTTTATGTGTATACTAATTATTTTTTCTTCCCTCTTTTTTCTTTTTCCTGTTCGACCACTCCTGCATCATAATTTCACTTATCAAGGTAAGAGAGCAGAGGCTTTTTAACACTATTTCTAAAATGCTGCACGTTACATCTGTGATAAATAAAAATAAATAAATAAATAAATAAAAATCAGAATTCCTGTCACCAAAAACTATTTATTAAAAGGAAGCTCACACACCTTTTTATGTAACTTACCGTTCCTCTACCAAAACAACATTCTCATAAATATCAACTACTATAATCCTGGTCTATTTTCTCAGAAACCTATGAAACAAAAACCACTTTTACCCTGAGCCCTATTTAAAATGAATGCAAGCATTGTATCTTGTTCTTTGACTTAATATAAGGTTGCACACATTTTCAAATCCTTTGTAATCCATCACAGTGAGCAAAGATGTACTACAAAGTTGCCCAGTTTATTTGACTCCTGTGTTGTACTGTAAGAAAAAAAAAAATCATCCCCACCCAAAAAAAACAAAATGAAAAAAGCACAAGATCTTTTTCCTTTCATTCTTTTGTTTAAGTCTTGAAAGAGAAAGATTTTAGTTTGTCCGGTTTCCACAAAACTCTACCCCAACTTCAACTCAAAACATTATTTTTTTCCTCCAATGGTTGTGTAGGAATCAAGTTTACAGCATTCTCTGCAATACACAATCATTATATGCAGAACCTGGACAAACAGCAGATGTATTAATATGATACAAATAGAAGACACAGTATTTGTTTTGTTCATCAGTGGTTTACTCCAGTAATTAAACCTAAACCTGGCTCTAAAATAAAACCCTATTTATACCACATTTCTGTATAAACAAAAGAAATATGCTTTTATTTATCAATTCAGTGTACTACTGTATATGCCATGCTGTGAACGGGGGAAATTATATATATTATATTCTGGAGTTAACTAAAAAAAAGTTTTCTCTTCTGTAGTCACTCAACTACCTGCCAGTCTTATGAGCATGCCAGATGGTGGGTGCATTTTGGCTGCCTAAAAGTTGCTGATTTCGCTAGGTTTTGAGCTGGACAGGTATCGCTAAAGCCTGTGAAATCATCTGGGAATGAAATTTGCACTTGGACAAGTTTCTGTTGTGCTTGGCATTGCCACCACAGCATTCTTTGACAACACACATGCTCGGATATTACATCCCAGCTCTAGCTGAGTTGTGTCAAAGTCTCCTGGTACATATGATGCTTAGCAGTGCATTCCTTTCCCCTATGTCTCTCAAATTACATTTATTAAGGGATTTTTTTTTTCATGATGTCACTTTATGCTGCTTAAATAATCCTGTAATTTCTACTAATATATATATTCCTCAAATTTGTAAACATTCTTTTATTTGTTTTACGTGTATTGTTGATGAGGATGAACTTGCATTTGTGTACAGACGGACAGAAAGGTATACTTTTCTGTTAACATCAATCGAAAAAGAAGGTTGTAAAGCTTTAGTCAGCATCCTCATCCAGGCAAATTTAATAGGCTGCAACAACACAGGCCTTTTAAGCTACCTGATCCTTCAGGATGACACATACTACAATGAAGCCCTCGTGCTCTTTGAGGACTCAGGAAATAGATGCGGTAGGCTTGCGAGATAAGTAAAGGGACAACAAAATCTCATGAGTCATCAGTTTGTGCTGGTGGTTATGCTGCATCAGGCCCAAGTGTGGAGAAAGCCCCGACAACCTTTCAATACAGTTATTTTTATTTGTATTATTGTGACTCATTCTACAGCTGGAGTTGCATCTTGTTATGCTTGATCGACACTTTGATTATGTATGTGAAATGACTGCTGTTTTGAGTCAAATCAACACTTTAAATGTTTTTTTTTTTTTTTACATTATTTTAGCTAATACACATCTGTCACATGAGTCGTAACAGGTTGAATCACATAATGTGTTTTGTAATATCCAAATGCCATGCAATGTACCTCTATTCAAATATAATTCCATCCAAAATTGGTTCACTGACCTATATATAACCCCTTGAGACCTGAATGTTGTCATATGACATTTTCTCCCAAATACATTGCTTATACACCAATCAGCCAAGCTATTAAAACAGTTAATCTGTTAACAGTTAAACCACTTGAGTTTTGGGTTCCTCTTGTGCTTATGAGGCTTCTCTAGCTCCTAGGTACATGACTCCACAAGACCGTCTGCACATTGGCAGTGGATGGATTGGGTGCTGTGGGGTGAGGTCTCTATGGCAATATAGGTTAGGCAATAGGACAGTTCTGTGCATTACATGGGTGCTTGATCAGATTGGGATCTGGGGAGATTGGCAGCCTGGGACTATTTGCCTCCTAAAGGTGCCTGTGATGCACAGTACAGTATGTTCTGATACCTTTGAATTGTGGCTAGCATTGACTTTTTGGGCATTTTGTGCTGCATTGGCTTTTCTTTGGGATTGGATCGGACAGGCTAGCCTTTGGTTCTTATGATCCTGTCACCGATTTGCTGGTGTATAGTTGGTAAACAATATTGTTCAGTTCACCTGTCAGTGGTCATAATGTTATGGCTGATGAGTGTACAGTACATCCTTGTAAGATCCTCATAAGAGTATTCTTCTATTGGCAAACATCTCCTTGTTTAAGGACATTGATTAGGTTTATAGTTATCAGCTGCTAATAAAAATGTAAATAAAAATGACAAGGTACACAACAACTGAGTCCAGGGAAGGTTAAGTGCCAAGACTGTAAACATTGCACAACACATAAAATCGAACAGATACAGGTTGAGAGCTTGAATGAAATTCCGCATTATAATCAGAATGCAGAAACAATGTGATCTCAGGTACTTTCACTGTGGCATGCTTGTTGGCGCCAGCCATGTTGGTTTAATTCATTTTAAAAAAACAAGTCTCGAGTGTACACAGAATGGTGTAAAAACAAACAAACTAACTAGCTAAAAAGCTCGGTAAGTGTCAGTTTGGTTGGTATTGTTGAGGAGAGAGAGATCAGAGGAGAATGGCCAAACTGGTTTATGCTGACAGGTAGGCTAGAGAAATTCAAGCACTCTCTTACAACTGTCTTGAGCAGAAATCCACAACACATCAAACCCTGAGGCAGATGGAATGCAACAGAAGGAGCTCACATCAGGTTTTACTTCACTTAGCCAAGAACAGTAATCTGATGCTACAGGTTCATCAAACTGGTTGATTGGGAAAATGTCGCCCGGTCTCGAATCTTGATTTCTGCTGCAGCATGCAGTTGGTAGGGTCAGGGAGTCATCCTGCCTTCTGTCAGCAATTCATGCTGGTATAACAGTGTATGGAACGTTTTCTTGGCACGCATCTGATCTGAATCCAGTAAAGCACCTTTGGGATGTGTTAGAACAGGAGATCCACAGCATGAATGTGCAGCTGACAAATCAGCAACAATTATGTGGTGCAATCATGTAAACATGAGCCAGAAATGATTCGAACACCTTGTTCAATTTATGCAACAAAGATTTGACGCTGTTCCCAGAGCAAAGTGGGATTCAAACCTTGTATAAGTATAATGTTTCTGTTAATGTGGCCAGTGAGTTTATATTTTTAAGCCACCGGCAGACACTGATAACAGTTTTCCGATCCTCGGATATGTTTTTCTTTACCACAATGATTTTCATATGGCAAGTGTCAGTTAACATGGTTAGACAGATTGACAATTCATTGCTGCATAATTATGCACTGTTTGAAAGAATCCACATAATCACTAACTGCTGTGCAGCTACTTAGTGCTCATATTCTTCCACAATGCTAGCTGCTGAGCATCTGCTCCCCGTTGGATGAGTAGATTTCGACCGGATTTAAAAGGCAGGCTAGCATGATGTGTCCCGTGACTCCACTCCAAATGAACAATGCAGCTTCTAAATACATACAGTATTTTGTTCTCTCTCCAAACCCGACAACTTTCTGAGGCCTCTTGTCGATTAAGAGCTAGCAAGGTCATGCTGTCTTTCATTTAAATCCCACAACACACCAAGTGAATACTGTCAGTGACATTCTGCACATAATAATAGAGAAACTTGATTTGAATGCAAATCGGAATTGGGCTTTATTTCCTCAATTTCAGGAACATGATTGATATTTCTTTTTTAATTACGTTTATGCAAACTAGGCTGCTGCTGTGTGTGGGTTGTGGGCCGGCTATTGTGGGTCATATTCCGAGGTGTGTTACGTGTACTTAATGTGCTCTAATACGGAAATTGTTCATATTGGTATTCGAGTATTGGTATTCAGCTCTAACTTCAGAGTTACACACTCTTTAGATATTTGCATAATGCTTTGGCATGGGTGGCAAAGGGTGAAAAATAAGCAGACATGGTAATACCATACAGTTCTTTTGACGTTTTTTAAGTTAGGAAATGTGTAACCATGAAACACTGTACATGTAGGATGTGTACATGGGTAATATTAATAATCTATTTGTATTAATAAAAGAGAAATTGTAATACAATTTGCTTACATTAATATTGCTGTAACTTTTAAGCCTAATTTGCAGAATTATAAACTCAGAATATATGAACATATGTAATATATGCAAATATTTTCCATATTTCAGAGAAAGGTTTTCATATTTGTTACGTATATACTGTAGTCATAGATGTTAAAAAATAAATAAATAACACACACACATTACAATATACTGTTCATTCCTAAAATTAAGGCCAGTAATATTAAACGACCCTTTGGGCCCCTTTGGGTTTCCCTTTGGGCCATGGCTACATGGGACCTCTGGGTGTGTGCTGTTGTGTCTGTATCCTTTGAGTGGCCTGGGGTGGTGGATGCTGTGGGTTGATGGATGGATTAGATTTGTTTGTCTGGCTGACTGGTATATAATTAATCATTAGTGTTATTCAGTTCACTTAGTGGTGCTTTTAATATTATTGCTGATTGGTGTACACTACCAGTCAAAAGTTTGGACACACCTTCACCCTTCATGGTCTTTTCTTATTTTTATTTCTTTCTACATTGTAAAATGCAATGAAACAAATAAAAGCATCCAAAATATGCAATAATCTCCTTTGATATTGAGATGCGTCCGCTACGCTGCTAATGGCTCTAATCTGAGGTGATGTTAATTGGTGATTTTTGAGGCTGGCAACTCTACATGAACTTCTCCTCTGAAGCGGAGGTAAGTTTTAATCTTGCTTTCCTAGGATGGTCTTCATGAGAGCCAGTTTCATCGTGGTGCTTGGTGGGTTTTGCAAATGCACTTGACAATACTGTTCTTGCCAGAACTATTCCAGAACAGCTGACATTCGTCTTCATGCAATATATTATATATTGGGGGTGAGATGTGTGTGACCAGTAAAACATCTACCTGGCATTTTCAGATAAGATTAATCAGCTTATAAATAAACAGCACTCCCTACAGCCATAAATGTTATTTTTTAATTCACATCTATTTAAACATTTTTCCTTTTCTTCTACTTTTGCTGTACATATGATTCCATTTTGCTCTGGAGTTTGTTTTGAGATAAATTTTAAGATAATACAGCAAAAGGGCACAAGATCACAGCATTCACTGAATTGCTGAAATGTTGGTATGACACATTTATGCTTGTTATTTCTGTGACATCTGGTGCAGGTTGTGACCTGTTCATGAGCATTGAAGTGTTAAAGCGGGGTTGGGGGGGTATGGGGGGGGATTAAAATGAATATATTATAAAGAACTGAAGTTAGGCATGCAGTGGTTTTAGCCGGAGACACTTAATTCCATGTGCACACGTTTGTCTGTATAATGTGTTACTATGTACTGTATGTATGTATGTGTGTATGTGTGTACTGTATGTATGTACTGTATGTACAGTATGTATGCATAATCCTAGTGGATCTTGAGCCTATCCCAGGGGACTTACTGTAGGGCACAAGTTGGGTTACATCCTGGGTGAAGTGTCAAACCATTGCAGAGCACAAGAACACATAATCTCAAATGCACATAGTCATGCAGCATCAGCAGCACAATCCAGAAAAAGCATGCAGAGCTTCACTTTGTGTTTACATCAAACATCAGGCTGGGGAAAAGTGACTTTAATCGTGGTCTGGTTGCTGGTGCCAGAAGGGCTGGTTTGTGTATTTTCGCAACTGCTGATCTCCTGGGAGTTTTGCAAACACTAGACTCCAGAGTTTACACAGAAGGGTGCAAAAAACTAACCAAAAAACAACAATAACAACAACATCAACAAAACATCGATCGAGCAACAGTTCTGTGGGTGAAACGTCCTTGTTGATAAGAGAGCGTAGATAAAAACGGCCATGCTGGTTCAAGCTGCCAGTAAGAATGCGGTAACTTGCATCATTTTTCACAACTGTAGCGAGCAGAACAGTTTCTCAGCATGCACAAAACCTAAAACCTTGAAGTGGATGATATTTGAGGCTATCATGGGAACAGGCTCACATAACTTTGACTGATAAAATGAATAGATACCTGGCCTTTAACTTCAACCCCATGTACTGTACATGATGTGTGAGTGGATATGCATATCCAGTCACGAGTCCCATATGGATAAAATAGGATATAGTCACTGGTTAGGAAAATTTTTAATAAATAAATAAATGAAAACAGCATTCCACCTTTGTTTAAAGCAATCAGTAATGAGTATATGATATTGCATCACATTTTTCTTCAGGCTGCAAAAATATATCTGGTTGTTTGTTGGCAATGTCAGACAAAAATCTGGCTTAACTATGTGTTTTTGTAAAATCCATTAAAATTGGCTTCTTTCATTCGTTTTAATAACTAAAACTTAAGTATCTGCCAGTGGCAGAGCTATTTTCATAACGGTATATCATGTCATTCATTTTTTTTAGCCACAAGTTCAATTAAATTTAATTTTATTTGTATAGCGCTTTTAACAATAGCCATTGTCGCAAAGCAGCTTTACACAATCAAAAGAATTATTTAAGTTTGTATGGAATGTGAACGTGTATGAAACAAAGTGATAAGACTGTCCCTGATGAGCCACCCGAGGACGTCGGCAGCAGTGGCAAGGAAAAACTCCCTGAGATGGTGATAGGAAGAAACCTTGAGAGGAACCAGACTCAACAGGGAACCCATC
>JAQMYK010000039.1:16236568-16250783 GCA_030014345.1 Clarias buthupogon | reverse complement strand
ATATACATGCTGCTTTGCAGTAGTTTTGGCACATTTCTCTAGGCTCTTTCACAGCGATCGTTCCGAGTTGATGTTATCTCTTTTTCAGAAAAGATCTGGTATGTGGTTTGGGATTGGACCATGAAAGTTGTGCTGTTTGTAGTTTAAGCGATTGATGGTATATGAAAAAGAATGCAGGAAGTAAGGAACGTTTTTTTTTTTTTAATGTAAAAGAATATGGAGAGGTTTTGTCTGTTTTTGCTTCAACATCTTGTACTAGAATAAAAAAAGGATGAAAAATCTGTTGTAAAATGTTAGACTGTATAATGTTGCAAGATTGGCCATATTTTAACCTGATGTTATGGAATGTCTAGATCATCTGGTCATACCCAGGTTAAATTAAATGAACGATATATTTTTTTCTTTACGTCTTTAATGTGTCAAAAAGAAAGGAAATAAAAAAATAAAGGGCAATAATAACAGATGAACAAGAAAAGAACAAAAAAAGAAAAAAGAAAAAGTCTTGCCAAATGTCTCCAGCCCACACCTGTTTAGGGACCCAAAGCCAGTGGCAGGCAAAATGCCCAGAGTGTGTGTCAGGCTCAATCAGTGTGGGCAGCCAGCTGAATTCTTCCATTTAACACTGATGTACATGGATTGGAGGAGTCCACAGGGGCCAGCCCATAACAATCCACCTGCTTGACAAATCACCTGTGACAAAAAGCAGAGAGAAAGAGAGCATAGATTTGAATACAAACTTGTGCATGACTCTCTTTATCAGTTGCTATTGGATTGCGGAAGGAAGATGTCTTTTTAGGGTGAGGTAACTGGCCCCACATAATTTCTCCTTTTTCAGATTATACAATATTGGGCACTATAGACATCAGCATTCTTTATATATGAGCAGATATGGAAACCTGGCAGATTTCACAAAGTATTATGAAATTACGTACTTACAATACGCACTTCTGATTTCTAAACCCTTGACTAACCTATGATATAAGGGTATATCCTTATTTGAGGTTACAATAACTGGAAAATCTACATGGCTTCTTTAATCCCTGGCCAATACAAAAATGGATAAAGGATAAAAAGCAGGAATGTTTTTTTCCCCCCTTACAGATCTTAATGTCTAAAATGGCTAAAAAATTTATTTTGCATGATATATCCCCCTTTTTAAATACATTATTTACCCACAATGCATTGTTTTCTTTAACTTTTGATTACTAATTACAATTTAATTTGTACCTTAACACAAGAAGAAATAAAATATTTTAATTTTAAGATATACATTACCCTCTAATTTATTCAGGTATGAGATAATTGTGTTTTATTAGTTGCTAATTCTTTATTACAGTATGAATGTTGTGACTCCTCAAGCTACTGTTCTCAAAGGAAGTAGCCTATGTTAGCTTGCCAGCTAGCCAGTCCCACAGTTATACTGTACCACAGAACAAAAAATCTTAAAATATTTTTTTCCTTGTCTACATCAGCTGCTTACTTTTACTTAACTTAACATGCAGTGTCCTCCTGACATCATGCCACCTCAGAGTTTTCAGCAAGGGGTCTAAAGCATTTCTCTGGATACTGATGCTAAGTAAAAAGACACATTGTCACTTCAGTGTTTCTTCAGATTCAAACTTTTAAACCAGATAGAAGAAGGAGGAGTTCCTCACATCTTAAATCCACTTTAAGTCCTGTTTGGTGGTTTATAGTCAAAAAGCATCTGCTTAAAGAAAACTATTTAGTTTGTACCAGTTATGCAGGCAACATCCTAACTCCTCAAATAATACCATATAGCTAGGAAAATAACTGAAAATGGTCAAATGGAAATTACACGAACATTCCCGCCACTCACTGTTAACTATACTGCATGGGAATAAAAACATTCTATTTTAGAAAGAAGAAAATATATTGTCCAGCATCAAGCAAAGGAAATATCTAAATTAATGGAATGGAAGTTAAGAACTCTTATAGGATTTATTAAAACCTGGCTTTGTCAAAAATGAATAAATAACTAAATAAATAAAAATCATTGGCCATGATTGGAGATAACTTAAACATGTGGTGAAGTTACATTAAAGGAAAATTGACAGTACAGTTGTAAAACATAAGGATTATAATTAAGCTGTATGTCCATAAGAAAACCACTTGATGGTAAGGATAATAATAATAATAATAATAATAATAATAAAAAAAGTCCAGAGTAACTCTATTCCAGAGCAATAGGTGTGTCAGGGTAAGAAGCGAAGCAAATGAAGCAATGTAAACATTATGCATAGTGTCCACTGTACAAGACTCTGGAGGCAGTGTTACAGTATGACATGGGGTTACTTCAGTTGGTCAGGCAATAAAATGTAGTCAGCTGATGACCTGAATGTACTGAATGACCAGGTAAGCACATCTACAGTATGAACGCTTTCTTTCCTGATGGCACATCTATGCTCCAGGACTGAAATTGTAAAAGAATGGTTCCGGAAGCATGATGAATCATTGTCACACCTGAAAGCATTGTCACACATGACCCTGCCTGCCGAAATGCTAAATGCAGTCATTTTGTTGTGTTTTGAACAGACAGATGTAGATGACATGCTGTTTCAGTGACAAATTTCTTGTTGCGGTTTACAAGTTTATTGCCATTATCAGTCCTTAAGAGGGCTTTTGGTCAACTCCATGAAAAGATATCACTCTGTAAAAGACATCCAAAGACAACTTTAGTATGAGGACTTTGCTATGAGGCTTGAAATTAGTCCTGAAGATGTCTGGTGTTTTAACAGTTTTTAGGGCTTTAATGGGTCGTGAGGATGTCCCCAGCAGGTGTCTAGTTTGCGGATGAAGACATCTTATCTGCAACCACTGGCTTAGCTGTCATTTAGCTTTTAAGGTGCCATTTAAAGAAAAGCATATAGTGTACAACTGACTAAGAATACAATTGACTTTTATAATGCTTCATGCACTTCATATTTGGGGAGATGAAACACAGGACTAAGAGCTGGTAGGCTCGAGCACTCTCATGCCCACACACAGATGCACACACATGCTACTCATAAACACCAGATGCAATGATTGCCTTAATATAGACAGTTCAGTCACTAACAACATGTGTCTGTTTTTGCACCCACGTGCATGCATATGCACCTTATCTCACATCCGCCCACCTACAATACACAATTCAGCCACAAATGGATGTACTCAGAGGGACAGAAAACAGGACATGTCCTCACCTTTGCTATTCACTTTAATCTTACCATACAGACTCTTTGTTTTGAAGCACACTAAGGCCTTGATTTATATAAAGTAAGCTCTCAAAGTAATATTTTGTGTGCACAAAATAAAAAAAAATTATTGGACACTTTGTGGGTTATTTACAAATAGGGCTGCAGGATTTGATGAAGACATTTAATTTATTTTGACATGTATTGTCATTGCAGTTTGAACTGAGATATTTATCTATTAAATGTGCCATTTCGATTCCATTGCCATTATTAAAACATACAGCATTTATCTTATGAGAATGAAGCATTTAAAATGTTCATTTGGCTTAAAAAAATATTCTCTGTAGAGCCTGTTCTGCAAAAAAATACATCTGTAACTTTGTTCAAATGCTAAATAAAACCTTTCCTATTATTTACAGAAGAGTGACAAAATAAATAATGACAACAAAGTCTTATACATAATGAGCACATAATGAGCTCCCAGAATAGCCTTATGGAGTTATAGAGACAGGTTCTATAAGTCTCTGCAGCTGTACTAGAGGAATGTGCAGCATTCTTCTAAAAGATGGCCCATATTTGGATATTTTGATGTGGAAGTGGAGAGCATTGTCACACGGTGACAACCCATCACAAGGCACTGGCACACACACAAACACACACACTACTTAAAGTTTGGAAACACCAGTTAGTCTACAGTACATACCTTTGGACCATGGGAGGAAACTCTAATACCTGGAGGAACCCACAAGGCACAGGGAAAACATGCAAATTCCATTCATGTAGACCAAAGGTGAGATTTTAATTTTAAACCCTGGAGGTGCCAGACGACACTACTGTACTGTTGCAATCCAAAATCTCTAAGATGTTTTGCTGGGTTTAAGTCTTGTGACCAGTCCTGTGTGAGTATAGTACACATACCCTACAGATGGAGAATTTGCTTCTTCATCATTCTGGAGAGTACTCCAATCAGGAAAGAAATGTTTCATCGTATGATAAAGGTGATAATTTAGAATTACTTTCTATTCATTTGAAATGATTGGCTGCCCTCTTAGAGGAAAGCAAACACAAACCATGCCATCAAAAATCGTGCACATTATGAGTCCAGATTAATTTTTTGGTTATCCATTTAGTTTGCCACCTGTCTAGTTTCTTTTGTTTAATACATGCTGTCCTGTTGCTGATTGATTTGCGCATACAGTCACTGTCCCTGACTTTTTTACACATTAAATTATAATACAGGTGCTAAATTACTTCATTTGTATAAATTCCACCATGCATCATGTAGGAGCAAACATATTTCATATTCATTATGGCAAAAAAGTTGTTATTTTTGCACGCATGAATACACAACACTGTTGTAAACAGATCGTTTTTTCCCCCTGATGTTACAAATGATGCATGTGTATATTTGTACATGGAGCCTTTCAGTGAACCAGGGCTACACATTTACTGAATGCACTTATAGCCCAACACCATCCACAAAGCGAAGAAGTTGCTATTTATACCAGCGAAATGGTCCTCCCTGGGTAGTGACCCTGCTAGAGGGCACCTAAGTAAATAACATCCCTACTACCAATTTGCCTAGGATTTGGCTTGGCGTTCCTACACTCCCTATGGCCGGCTGACTAATTCAGGAAGGAAGTCCAACACGCGTGTGTTTGAGGCTGGTTCAGTGGATAGAGCATCTTCCATCACTGGCAATTTGCTGTCTTGGGATATTTTTGCTTTGTCTCGTGTGACCATGGGGATGCATTCACAGGGACAGATGCTGAGACGGAGCTCCCTGCAGACCACACAGAAGCACAGACTCACATACAGAACCATGGACAAGCTGAGACAAACAAACAGGACCATGTGCAACATGCAGTTTTCCCAGAGGTTTTAATTTAGTCTTACTGATTAAGGCACTATGACAGTTAATCAAGAGTCAATATGGCACCTTGCACTTGACCAACATGAGTCATGCATTGTTAAAAAGGTTTCCAATATACGATTACAAACCAATAGTTCTATTATTTCCTAATGAATGTAAATTTGGTTAGTAATGAACAACTGAATGCAAGCACACAATGTACCTTATAACTGATGGCAAGTATCCAAATACAATTAATCACAATTCCTGCAGCTTTATAAAGGGTTCAGTAGGGGTGGAGGGCTTTTTAGGGATGTACCATGCATCTATTATTCTTCTCGCTCACCTTATTTTTTAATTAGCATTTCCTTTGCACCACATCCGATCTCTATCTCTCTGTCTGCAGGCTCCTGCTGAAGAGGGGAAGTGCTTAATGATGAATGCTAATTGATGCAATCGTTTGAGTCCTTAATCTGTGCATGTGTGTTAATTTGTGATGCATGTGGGAAAGAATGCAAAATGAAAAATATCCAGAATCATAACATTTGTTTCCTAGACGCTATGGTTAAAATTAGAGCTACTGTAGGTTTCGTTATTAGCACAGCAATGTTTACAGTAGTTGACTAGAAACATCTAAGGAAATGGTAAAACGTAATTCTGCCTGTGAAGTTCTGTAGATGAACGATTTATAAATATGCAGCCAAGGGAATGCAGCTGCACTATCTGGCCAACTATAGCTTTTATCCTCTTTCATTATTCATGTTGTTTATAGGTTGCTTTAATGGCTCTCTTTCGGTGTTATAAACACTGCAAATCACTTTCCTCTCCTTCAGTTTCAGCACAAAGGTCTTCCTGAGTATTGCTAGCTTGACTTTTGTCAAACCCTGTCTGTAGCCCTCAGGCAAATCTAATAAAGATGTTTAGATAGGTACATAAAAAAAGAATATTAGCATCATTTCAAGTATTGATCACCCTCAGGATATTTTACTCATATTCTTGGAAATAGACTCTGTTTTGTATGTTCAGGATATCTCTCTAGCAAGCTCAGTGAGGCGTCAAAATTTTTATTTTGCTTGTATTTTAGGCGCATACAAACTGTCAGTTCAACCAACATCACAAGTGGAGTTACACTTAAGGGTGGCTGGTATAAATGCAGAGATCATGTGCAAATTTATGCTCCTTTTAAAACATTTGATATAAACTGTCACTCTTTGCATATAACATGATTTACTAATGGTTTTGACATAGCAAACACTTCGCCAACACACATGTGCACCAAACAACTCTACCTTTGTTCTACCAATCTGGTCCAAATGTACAATGCTCCAGGTTCTAAAAGAGTACCAAAATGGCCAAAGGGATTATATAACTGAGGTAAAATTTCATTTATGACATTTCTCTCTTCGACACTTATAGCAATTAAGCAGACTGAAGAAGCTGTCCTTTCATGCGTGCTTGCTGCCAGAGAGTTATGCACACCAGATGTTCTGCAGTCTCTGTGAAATCTAGCATATGACTCTTTGTTTTAATACTAAAGCATAAAGACCAACTTTCCCTGCAGAGCAAAAAACTCAAACAGAGCTTTTATTTTTGTTTTGTCTAAAAATATAAGGGGTGATAAAGTCAAGCTGGGAGATTTAATTGTGCAGAATAACAGAACAAATTTATGAGAGTAAAAACTACCTTAATTTCTCTACTTAATCCCGAGATACTTTAATGCACTTATCCCAGTGTTTACACTGGATCAATGGTGGTTTTTGGCTGATTCATGTCAGAACTTCCAGCTAAGTTCCTGTGATGTACAAGTGGTGTTGGTGAGTGACTGTGTGTACAGTTTTAATAGATAGATGCGTCTCTTTTGCAAGTTGGTGACAAGTTATCCACTGAAGGATCAGGTGCTCCACTTTCTAAATGTTCACGGGAATAACTACAGTGGGCTCTGAACCACCTTTGGAGGGATTATCATTTACAGATGTACTGTATGGCCCCCTTTAAAATGGTCTGCACCATTCAGATGATTTACTGCGGCTAAGAGTGTCATCACCGCACTGTCCTCAAAGTCTTCTGTAAATGGCAATCAGTTTTATACCTTCATTTAAGAGAAATTTAATCCCAAGTCTCGGTTTGACTTGAACACCCCCAATACATTTATGAGGATTTTATTATCTTATAGAACAATAAAATCAGCCTAAAACAATCCACAAGTGTATTCAGAATTTTGAGAAAGTGATTGTGTTAAATTGTTAGTTGAAATTATGTGTAGTGACTGTAAATGGATGTAAATGCCTATAGGGTATATATTAGTGCTGTCAATTGACAATTTTTTAAATCTATCATAGCCTGTGATTAATCACAATTAATCACAATAAAAAAAAAACTAAGATTTATTTGTATTTATAAATGTGCAATTCTGGAATAAAGAAATGCATAGCAATCTGGTTAGAGGAAACTGATTATACAGTTTTATAATATCTTAAACAAATTAAAATCTATCAAATTGTAAAAATATTTGCTGCAGTGGTGACCATATTTATCACCTTTTCAACTTGTCTAGCAACAATGAAAAATGTCTTCATTCTGTCTTTTAGACAATCAGAGTGAATGACTGCAGTTGCCATTTGTCATCGATTAGATGTGCTGTTACACCGAGGTAGTTATGGTTACTTACTGATGTCAAGTGGTCTCTAGTAAGTGCAATAAAAGTAGCTTCTGCCAACTGCCTCAGTTTCACAGCCTTTTTCGGTGTCTTACATTTAATGTATTCTTGTAAAAAGGAAGCTTGAGCACACAACTTTGGTTTTCCAAACTTCCATCTGGAAGCTTTTAAAAAGAAACTTGTTGTTTAGCACACCTGGTGATGTTTTCTTAGCCATCTTATTATCCGCGTTAAACATGCCATTATCACACATAGAAGGGAAACAGTGCTGCGATTATGGGACGCCATTAGGGTCCAACTTGGTCATTAAAAATAATGACACATTAGAAACACATTAAAAATTGTAAAAAATATTTCTAGTTCACATGCATAAACACATTAATATTGACAGTCATGGTCTATTTAAACTTTAACTGGTAGCTCACAACAAACGATGAAACAGTCAAACTTGTTGCCATATGAAACCAACCAAAAAAAAAAAAAAAATCTTACAGAAGTTTGTAACGAGGTGTGAAATTCATATTGAATTTGTTAAAGCTTTACTACAGTATGCTTCTGAAGAGGTGAAAAATGGATATTGGGACTTTTTTCACAAATGGGCCTAATTAGGTTTTTTTAAGAGTAGTGTAAATATTTTGTGAACCAATATGATATAGTTTCACCAAACGAAAACACTATTTTGGTATCTGAAGCTAACGTTTCTGTTAGTGGGTGCTAATTTTTATGTATCGAATTAGGACTTATTTATGGATTGTTACCTGTATAATGTACCCTGTCTGGTAAAAAAAAAAAAAAGGCAATATAATACAAGAGGGAGTGCTATTGTGCTAAATATCAGCACAACTCTGATGTTGCCAGGCACATTGTCAGCGCGACATTTCAGCCATGCTGATATTCAGCACAACATTATGACGTTGATTACTATATTGCTTTGCATTACTCAAGTGCTTGTTCAGTCATTTGTTATTTCAAGACTGGACTACTGCAACTCACTCCTGGCAGGTCTCCCTCTGTGCACCATTATTTCTCTGAAGCTGATCCAGAATGCAGCTGCACGGCTTGTTTTCCACCTTCCTAAATTCTTCTACGCCACCTCACTTCACCACTGAATTCCTGTAGCTGGCCACATCAAATTCAAAACACTGATGCTTGCCTACAAGGCTAAAAACAGCTCAGCACCCACTTACCTCTCAGCAGTAATCACACCCTGCACTGCATCATGTTCCCTCTGATCCTCCAGCACTGCTCGACTGGTTCTTCCATCTTTCAGGTATCGAGGAAGACATGCATCTAGACTGTTTTCTCTTCTGGCACCTATAGTAGGTGGTGGAATGGACCTCTAGATGTTCCTAATCCCGAGTCACTGGCAATCTATATGCTATGAAAAAAGACCACTCACTTACTCACTCATCTTCTATACCGCTTTATCCTGTATTCAGGGTCGCGGGGGACCTGGAGCCTATCCCAGGAGACTTGGGGCACAAGGCAGGGTACACCCTGGACAGGGTCCCAATCCATCACAGGGCATACACACTACGGGCAATTTGGGAGCGGCAATTAGCCTAACCTGCATATCTTTGGACTGTGGGAGGAAACCCACCAAGCACAGGGAGAACATGCAAATTCGCGCCTGGCTGGGAATCGAACCCGGACTCTGGAGGTGCAAGGTCACTGTGCAGCCGTGATGGTAGTTATAGTTAGTAACATAGTAACCAGTGTAAGGATCTATCCAATGACGGAAACTTCAAAGTACTTTTATAAGCTGCTTTGGATAAGACCGTCTGCCAAATGAACATGTACAGTAAGTTCAGAGTCAATTTAAAACAACTTGGGAGCAATTACTAATGAGACAAAGTGTTGTTTAAGATAACATTATCAGATGTGGGTTTTTTTTTGTTTTTTTTTGCTGAAGGTGCTTCTGTGACGTAGTTTGTATGTAGTTTTTGGCAAGAAGCTCTTCTCCACTCAACACTAAGGAATGCACCTGCCTACTTTTACCCACGCTGGTGACCGACAGTTAGTATAATTAATGATCATTACAACACATGATGCAGAGTTATACATACAGTTAAACATCACAGTAGTATTACAGCCATTATCGCCTCTCATCCAGTCACATTACTCAGTCGGGAATTAACTGCTGTATAATATGTCATTTGATCGTCTTTAGCTTTGATAACAGAATTTAATGATTAAGCCAATTTATGTGTAAAAATGATTCATCATGCTCCCAGAACCACTATTTCACAAATCGAGTCCTGGAATATGCCCCATGCCATCAGGTCAGGTCTATAGCTGGGACTTCCTGGTCATTCAGGTCATCAGGCAACTATATTTTATTACCACGTAATGTTGCTAAGCCTGACCAACTGAAGCAACAGAAGCTTGTATAGTGGGCACTATGCATGATGGGTGCAACGCTTCATGTGCTTCACTTCTTACTCTGACTTCACTTTGGAACAAGCTAAAACTGGCATAATCAGACCATGTGACCTTTTTCTATTGGTTCAATGTCTAGTCTTTACACTCCCTAGCAAGCTGAAACCTCTTTTTTTCCTAATTTATCTCACTAACAAGTGTTTTTCTTGACCCAATCCTGTCAAATGATTGAAGGTTTAAAAATTAGCACAAATGAAGGTTTAAAAATTAGCACTTCATTGATTTTTCTTTAATCCACATGGACATTTTGATTCTTTATTGTGGCCTGTAAATCATTTTCATGCCCCTTTTAACACTAATTTTTTCGAAAATCTCAAATTAATAATGAGTTAAGGCTGGTGAGTCAATGTTCTCTGTGAACCAAGAGTCTTAAATCTCCTTCTTTAATAAACATCAGCACTAAAAACCTCAGATCATTCTAGTGCCTAGCAGAAGTCGCTCATTTGCTTCATTAGCCTGATCAGAGTAGACCAAAGACTTAGATTTAGGAACAGAGTGTAAATACCAGTTCAAGAAGAGTAAATACATTTTCGCTACATAGGAAAATCTCAATTCAGCAAAAAGCTGCAGTGGCTGACAGCTGTGAGATGAGATGTTCAGTGGAGCGCTTGGTAAGAAGCTTGTAAGTGTGTGTGTGTGTGTGTGTGTGTGTGGGGGGGGGGGGGGGGGGGCTGAAACCCCCCCCCCCCCCCCCCCCCCCCCCCCCCCCCCCCCCCCCCCCCCCCCCCCCCCCCCCCCCCGAAACCCCATGAGAGCAAGATAATTGCCACTGTTATTAATCACATGCCCTGTCTGGTGAGTGGAGATCACAGATGTGAGGATAGAGAAGTGGCAGTAGTTAGTATTTTTGTGTGTTTTTTTTTTCCTCTAGGTGTGAACTCAGCCTATCAGACATCAGTGTGGAGACAAACAGCATGTTGTGCACTAACATACTAAACAGATGGCTAAAACTTTGCAGGCCACAGATTTCATGTCTTCTCAATTAGAATAGTTATTTGCATGTTTTAGGTTATCCTGGTACACAGCATTAGTTCATAGATCTTACAGTAATATTATTGTAAATATTTCAGTTGTAATTAATGAATGATTATGATTTATTATAATGTTATAAGTAGCCAGGTTTTAAACTCTGACTATAAATTATTCCTCCATGCGAATAGGATTTAATTGGCTTTGTACAATCATGTGAAGAGAAAGTACACGTTCCTCATATTCTCCATAAAAGCGTGTGTATATTTAAAACACAAATTCATTCTCACTCATCTTCTATTGGCAACGCCAATTAGGCTAACCTGCATATCTTTGGACTGTGGGAGGAAACCAGAGTACCCGGAGGAAAACCACCAAGAACCGGCAGAACATGCAAACTCCATGCACACGGAGAAGGGAATCGAGCCTGGCCGGGAATCGAACCCAGACCCTGGAGGTGCAAGGCGACAGTGCTAACCACTACACCACCGTGCCACCTAAAGCACACAGTAATTAATTGAATTTGTTCATATTTAGACTCGCCATCTCTAGTTTGTGCGGTACTGTACCTTATTGCTCTCAAAAAAGGCACATTAATCTGGATGTATAGCTTACTGAAATCCTCATGCATGTAGTTATTATTAAGCATGCATTCTCTGTACCACTGATGTATGAAGAATGCTCAGATTGTCTTCATGTGAAAGACAAAATGGAGATTAGTCACTGCTAGAACAAATGGCACCCATGGGGAAATGACTCTCTCAAATTGACGCGCATTAATGAAGGTCTTCAACAATAACTAACAAATGATTTCGCTGCTTTTGTCTCCCCGAGCCCGTGCTATAATTTGTGGCATCTTCATGACATGTTCCTTCTGTCTTTCCTGTTCTATTATTCAGTCAGTACAGGCAGCCTGTTTGGAATAAGGCCGGAAAAAGGAAAACATTCATTCCGTCTGTTGTGATGACGCTCCCTTTCAAATGCCTTTCACTTCCAACTCATTAGTTTACTTGATTAATTAGTGAGTGAGGTGGCACATTAGCTGGCATCATCTCAAAGGCCTATTTGTAGTGCTGTTGTATCACAAGGGCATTTCACAGGTGCTGAGCAACAGTATCAAAAGAACATATGGCAACTCATCGATGTCCAGAAATCAAAACAACTTTTCAATGGAGATCAGAAGAGATAAAGATCCAATGAGATTAGGTTGAACCATGATTCAGGTGGGCTGGATTGTACCACTATACAAGTTGACCTAGAAATAACCGTTTCTGCTGTTAATTTTATATTGAACTCTTCCTTCAGCACATTCCACAGTACAAAGTACGTACAAAAAAGAGCTTAAAACTAAAGGAAAAAAAAGAATCACCCAGATCTCTGGTAGCTCATGTTAAATATGGAGACATGCAAATTTCTGTATTACATCAGGCATGTGAAATGAAAAAGGGATTGAAAGAGAGAGAAGGAGAAAGAGGAAGCAAGACAGAGTGAGGCAGGAGAGAAAAGGCACATCACTGTGATAAAGGGAAGCAGCCCTGCTTTGAATGGTAATGATGAAAGTCATATGAAAAAGAAAAAAAGGCAGTTTTATTTCACAGCAGAGATTTATGAATCCTGGGACCCAGGTGGCAGGAATGGTGTTGAGTGCTTAAAAGCTCACACACACACCCACCCACACACATGTATATTTACGTATATATACATGCATGGTGGCATAGTGGTTAGCACTATCACCTTGTACCTTCATGGTCTAGGTTTGATTCCTGCCTCTGGGTCTGTATGTATGGAGAAAAACATGCAAATGTTTTTGAATTGGTGTTCCCAAATTGCCCATAGTGTGTGAACGCACGTGTGAATGTTGCCTGGTAGTCCTACCATGATCAGGAAAATGGGAATAAATACAGGGTTATCACAATTGACCTCCACGGTCCCTAAGTGGACTACGGAGGTTTTATACTGTATTTATATATTTTTATTTATTGATGTGTATGTTTGTGTAGGTTGAAGCACTTTTCTTCACACCATTGTTGCCACCTTTTTAAAAAAACTTAATCTAAAAAAGAAACCTCTCATAAACTGTAGGTTCATTACATGTAAAGCCTTTCTTGTTTTAATGTAGATTATTATTGCTAACTGCTCATGAAAATAAAAATTCTCAAAATCTCAAGCATCTCAAAATATTAGAATGTTTGATAAGGTTAATCAAAAAAGTATGAATTTGAAATACTGAAATTATAATTATATAATAATACAAAAAATTCTGAAAAGTATGTTTATTTATGCACTCAATGGTTGGTCGGGGCTCCTTTAGCATGAATTACATCATCAGTGTGCCGTGGCATTGAGGCAATGAGCCTGTGGTATTGCTAAGGTGTTACAAAAGACTGTGTTGCTTTGATAGCAGGCTTCAGCTTATCTGCATTGTTGGGTCAGATGTTTACTATTTTCCTATTAATAGTACCCCATAGAGAACCAAACAAGCACAGTACTATCATGGTCAATAAACCAGTTGGTGGAAGTTGTGGCACCTGTACAGGTGCTAACTCCTGCTGTAAACGGACAAACTGCATCTCTTAATCAGACAGAAGCATAACATTGCACCCAAAATCATCACAGACTGAGGAAACTTCACACTGGACTTGAAGCCTCTAACTTCCTACAGACTCTTGGACCTTGAATTCCAAATGAAATGCAAAATTTGCTTTTACTGTATCTTAAGCCTTTATTTTACTTTTGGAACATGGAACAACAGTACAGTTATTTTATTTTCTTCTTCTTATTTTTACAACTCTTTAACAATTGTAGCCCATTTCCTGAATACGTCTGTATGTTGTTTCTAAATATTCTAATATTTTGAGATATTGGATTTTAGATTTTCTTTAGCTGCAAACTTGAAAACTGAAAATTTTCAAATGTAGCAAATCTAAAATATAAGTCTCTTAAACTCACACACACAGTTTGTATTTAAATTCCAAGTAAGTTTTCAAAGTTTATTAGAAATGGGCTCATGTGATTTACTATCCTAGGGTCATCAAGGTGTTGTAAGTCTAAGTGCCTTTATTTAAGCAACAACACAGCTGTAAACTCGAAATTATATATATATAT
>JAQMYK010000039.1:16215560-16226427 GCA_030014345.1 Clarias buthupogon | reverse complement strand
ATCAAAATGAAAACTAAATCTTTTTATGATATTCTACTTCAAGTTGTACTATATGTTTATAAAACTACATCTACGAAAACGTTGTTTTCGTAGTGAGTTTCTAGCAGCAACTTAGAACAAAAAAAGTTGAATTTTGTGACACATAAAACATTTTAATTACACAGTTTTTTGAAGATCATGACGCGTTCAAAGCAACGTACTGTAAAATCTTTGGCTCACAAGAATACAAGAAAGTGATTTTCAACAAAAAATGTTTGGACAGTAGTATTTCAAAATGAGTGCAGCTTTCTAGTATTTATTTTGTTTAACTATCTACTTTTTTCTTTTACCTTTTTTAGCAAACATTCAGTCAGTCATTGAGCCAAGTTATATAATTGATAATTATATCAATTACGAGCTCAGGGCACAACACAACAATGCTAACCGCTGAGCCACCGTGGAACCCCACCCCTTTGGTAAACACTCTACACATCTAATTTTCACCTTGAATATGGGACACTAGCCAAGAAATAATTATTTGCATCTGTAAAATGATTAGTTAGACATTTAGACATTAGACATTTAATTTAGGTTGCGCTGAGGAAAAATGGCTGGGGAAGATTTTGAATAATGGTGGTTAATGGTTTTGCAGGCAGGGACCATTTTAAAATAAATTCCACAGTGCCTAGATATATTTCATGAACATTATTTGAAATAGTATGGTTACATTATGGCTATTGAAGCCATATAGTTTATTTTTAATAAACCTTCGCCCCAGAGTGAACATTCCATTAAAGTTGTCGGAGCCAAGCTGACTTATCAAGAGTCCTCTTGTTTTTGGTGTTTTCGTTTGGATTAAACTACATCATTCAGAGTCATACTGTAACCCAAAGAACTCCATAATAAAATGTATATTGTTGAGCACTGAACATTACATTTCTATTACTTCAAAGCTGTGCTTCAGATTTCCCTGGGACCCCATTTTAAAAGGACCAGTGTGCAGAATGAAACAAAGTACGATTAACATTACACAACATGTCTTTCTTGAGTGGCATCAGAATGGCGTGTTGGTCTTGCTGCCATTTTAGTGTGATCATGCTGCTTTGAGGTAAAGGTTAAAAGAAGTGGTTAAAAAGCCATAAATACTTTTTTATCAGAGTGACAAATACACTAGCTGAAATTAGTTTGTAAAACTTATTTGCTCTTCATATTTACGTAGTTAGTAATAGCTTGAATGTATGCTCTAAAATCTCTATTATTTCCACAGACATACGTCGCAGTCAAAGTAAATATTTAATGCCTGTTCTTGGTGTAACCCAATTGCTTGTCAGAAAAACAATATATGTATTATAAATCAGACTAAATTGTAGCTGTACTCATAAATCATACTTGTTGCCCTTAAAATTAAATTTTTTTTGTACAATTCTTGCAGAAAAACTAATTCCACAGCTGTCTGGAACGGTAAAAACCAAAAAGAGAATTCTTAAGGAACATCATCATAACTAGGCAAGCATAGCAACAGGAAATCATAAGTAATTCACCCAGTAAGCAAGTGCCAAGTGAAAATTTAAACTGGGAATTGTGAGTATGCAAATGAGAACTAGCATCGGGCTGCTGATGCAATACACCTCAACCCAGAACACCCCCAGTGCTATTAAAAATCCACTGAATTACCCATTACAGTTTTTAAGTAGGTCAATTGCATGGTGTCACGGAAACGCCAGGCTCCGCCCTCACACACCTGAACCTCATCACCAACACAACACAAATACACCTCACTTCCCTTTCACTCAGCATCTGGTCTTCAATACGGACAAGGACTCCATGAGCTACAAATCCGTATGATCTTCCTACGCCTCGTCTCCCTCTCGTCTCCCTCTCGTCTCGTCTGTCCACCTACCTCCCTGTTGTGTTTTTCATTCCTCCAGTTTGTGATTATTCATCCACCAGCTCCAGCACCATAGCAGTTGAGACATTCTGGTTTAATCTCTGTATCATTCCATTAATCCATATTGTTAATAAATTACCCGGTCAGGTTTTCTACATCTCTGTCTGTGGAGTCTGTCATTCCGTAACACATGGAAGGGTGAATATTGATTTATTTATATTGATTTTTTTTATTTATTGATTTTTTTAATTAGAATTAAAACCACAGGGCAGTTAGAGCTGTGTTAATGAAGATAAAAGTCTTCAAATAAGAGAGTATTTTCTGGAAGCACAAAAGTTTAAAATATTTTAATTGTGACCAAAGGTTTAGACTCAAGTCACATAAATTGGACTCATGTTTAGTCAGTTTCTTGATTTCAACAAAATAAAAATCTAATTTAGACTTGGCTCTTATCACTCAAAAAAAGAAAAAGTTCATGTAATTTAAAAGCAAGTAAGCCTCCGTTCAATGCCTAATTGCAGATATTATTGCATGCCACAATGTAGTATTTAATACCATTTTCACACAACCAGCTTTTCTGTTTATTTTTGCCTTGTATATTTTACACCATGTGTACACTATGGCAGTATCCCTTTATCAGCTTATGACTACAATAAGAGCTCTAGCTACCTGCTTTCATCTCTGTGTCTGCAGTGAATGTATACATTTCATCAATTTGTGAAACTTTGTGAATACAAGCTGAAGTTCTTTGCATGATCTCATGATTGCTTCTCATGCGACTGTCCTGTCCCTGAGTTAGCTACAAACGATTCTGTTGCTTTGAATGGCAATCAGACCGCAGTTCCATTCATTCATTCATTTATTTATTTATTTATACAAGACCCAAAATGAATGTGTGTAACTACAATGGTTTTGTGGAGTCCATTAATGCACATTCAAGGTTCCAAATGCTAACACAGCACTTTGGCTGGTATGGAGTCTCTTTCACATGTTGCCATTAAAAAGAATAAAATGTAATTTCACTGCATAAGGGAACAGACAACACAGCTAAGACAAAAATGTGCTATGTTACCTGCTGCACCAATGGTCACAAAGATACAAAAAGGATAACATAAATAGAGATTATTAACTTTTCAGATCCTTGATTATAACAATGCAGTATAGTGCTCTTTACGAATGTTTAGGAAACTCTTAGAGTAACTTATTTATGCCTTGAGGTGCATGTGAGATAATGCTTCTGCATAAAGAGCTGCAATAAAGCTTACAGCACAGTGTTTGGCAACAATTTTAGTAGGAATTATTTGCTTGAATTCATTTACACTATACCAACGAATATGGTGTTACTTGTTAACACACAGACTTCCTACAAAAAAATTCTTCCTACTGTAAATAAGTGGGTATATAGGGATTTTGCTTCAACAATATTAATAGCAGGGAAATGTTTAGATGAAGTCTGGCAATTTGTTCATTTTTTTTCTCTCCTTGCATTAAAAGCATTTATTGGAAAGCTCACTACAGTGTCTAATGTAAAGCAAATGGCAACATGTGATCCCTGTACATTTCGCATTAGGATGTCGATAGTATAGTGTGATGTAACTTTTTGCCCTGATGAAACAGTGGAGCTTGGAAAAGGAAAGTTAGGCTTTAGTGGTCTTAACTTTTAATAAAGTTGAGTATAAACGTTGCTCATTTCCTTAAACTTTAATTATCTATAGAACCTCCAGTATGTTACAGATCTATAGATGCTAATGAGGTTGCATTGGTGTTCACATGCAGTCTATGCTTTGTGGGTGTGTGTGTGTGGTGGGTGGGTGGCATATGGATGATTAGAGTTGGTGGGGCTTTGCCCCTAAGCCTTATGTGCTTACAGTTGCTGAGCAACCTAGCTGTGCGCTGACCCCTAAGTGACAAGGCTAGAACACATTTTAAATGTGGTGAAAGGTAGGCTGAACTTGATGAGCCTGATTGCAGTGGTGCATAACAGGCAAAAACCTGGCAAGAATCTCATCCTCAGTAGTGGAGCTCATCTACTGTAGGTGGGCATGACATACTGTAAAGCAAGAAAGAGCGAAACTGTCTACCTAGTCTAATAGTCTTTGCTTTTTACACATAAATGTAATGATAAAGTGTCGTGATTACTGAGAAATACTGTAGTATAGTCTTACTTAATGTAAGCATTTATGTAACAACCTTATATAAACCATAATAAATAACTAAAGTGCCTCTTAATTAAGGTGAATCTCAAGTATTAAGATCACAAATTTACCAGTTTTGGGGGCATTAAACTGCTCCTTTGCATATGCAATTACACTAACCCTGTATGTGCCCACCCCATACGCATGATTCAACTTCTTTAATCTATCAAGAAAAGAGAAATACAAATCTTGTTTCCCTAACTTCTTCTCTGCCCAAAACCAATTTTAAAAATGCAACTAGTGTCAACTAGAGCTATAGTCAAGATCAGCATTGTTGTGTCTGAGACAAGCCCAAGACCAGGATTTGGTGAGATTAAGGCAAAACAATCAAAATGAAAGCAAAACAATGTCAAAACCATGACTGGAAACCAGCTGAATTATTATTTTCCATTATTCAGGCGCATGCATCATGACATGAATTTTGATCTGCTCAAACTAATAATAACAGTAAGGTTAATTTAACACAAAAAACAGCTACTACTACTATAAAAACACACACACACACATACACAAGACCAAGATCATAAGACTATATGAGGATAAACAAATAATTTATCAGAAAAGAGAGAGAGATGAAATCAGCAGTTGCTAATGTTAACCATTTTACACTTTGCAAATAATAGATAGAGAGAAAAAGTTTGACTATAAAACAGGTGTTTTCTTACTTAATTAAAAGGCTGCTGTTGGTTCAAAATTATAATTAAAAAATAATAATAATTTTTCAATAGGTTGGTGTGCCCAATTCTTTGGGGCCCCAATGAACTTACTGTCAAGCTTAATGTGACAAGAAAAGACAACAAACATTTTTAAAAGCTATTACTGGAGACAGAGTATATTTTGTGAGACCAATGCCTGAAGCAATACAAGTAAGAGTACTAATACGATATTACGATAATACGATATATCCTCAAATTAAGGTTAATATTAAGATATTAAGATTAATTGAACACTTTACCTCGATTATGATGAGCTCATGAGAATTCACTTTTTTTTGGATATTGTGTCAGTTCTTTCTTTCAATCTTCTTCAATCCTTTCCATATTGTCCAGCATTTGTATATTAACAGTTGCTTTGTGGAGGCACTTGTTGCTAGACACTTGCTAGTCAGTGTCATTGTTCATATTCGGTCACATGTTTGTGCTTCTAGTGTTGAAAGAGATTGGTGGTATTACCTTTTGGTCAATGAAATTGTTTTCCAGCAGTATTTAAATTTGACTTCTTTTTGTTCGATGTCATCTTCCCTAAAGCCAAAATCCATCCAAACGAAGAACATGGCATTTTTCTTCGGTACGAGCCGAGTTGCTCAGAGCTTTTCCTACGCGGTATTATGTTTTTATGTGGACAGCACATGAACACACACAGTGGGGAAAGTATTGGCATAATTTAAGAGAGTACTAAAAATTCTAATTCAAATAAATAACTGACGTGGGAGGTAACTGAGTACATTTACTTTGACACTTTTTACTTTGCTTAAATATTTAAAATTTTACTACATTTCTGCATGGTGTTGCATTATGTGCTGACAGTTTTGTGTAGTATTTAAAGTGAGAGAGGGAGAGAGAGAGAGATAGAAAGAGAGAGAGATTTTGCTATAAAGAAGCCTACCGTGAGCTAATACAAGTCTTATACTTTTGATACTTACATAAATTTGAAGGTAAGCATTTCTGTACTTTTACCTAGGTCCATAAGTAAAAGAACGATGTCCCAATTTGCCCTAGGTAATCTCAACTTTTACTCAAGTACAGGATTTGTGTAGTTTGCCCACCTCTTTACCTCGGTTAGAGGTACTGAATGTTGGTATTGATACATTTTTTAAAATGTTTGCTCAAACCTACTGGGACACATGTAAAGGTCTAAAAATGACTAAATATTTAATTTACCATTTGAATTATTTATATTTTGCATAATTTTGCACCTCCTTTTATTTATAGTCCAACTGCCCCCCTGTTTTACTGCATATGTACCATAGTTGTTTATTTAGTTACAGATGTACAGTATGTACAGTATGAATTATTTGCAAGCAATAGGAAAAGAAAACCAAGTCAAAAGGCCAAACAAAATAAGGAAAGTATATGGAATACGCAAGTTGCATTAGGCAAGGCAAAGCAAAGCTTGATGCAAAGGTAGTGATAAAGTAGAAAGAAATCATAACAGTGTGTGGGACAGACATAGGGATACAATGAAGATTGTGACAGTGTTACATACTGTAGTTATTAATGCATATTTTCCACTGAAATCTACATCCCATTTTTCTTCTTGAAACAAATGTCAAATTGCTGCGCTTCCAGTTTTTGCACTTTCTGCACACTGAAACGAATATTCCCCAAAGCCTTTCGTCACAAAACATATTTACATGCATGACTGACTTTAACAGATATTCATAAGGTTTTCATGCATAATTAAATAGTCAAACACCACTAATTACAAAATGCTTTTGAGACACGATCAATACAGTGTCATAGTACTTATAGAGTTGAAAAATCTTTTCCCATCGCTATTTCTCAAGTGATACTGAGCAGGTTGTGTAAAAAGGCTACCCAGTGCTACATAAATGTTTAAAGCCATCCAGACATAATGTTTCAAGAGTCTCTGATTTGCTGCTTGCTAAAAGCTTGCCAATGGCTATGCAGGTTTTCGTGAAAAGAGACATTTCTCTCAATGTTGGCCATCTGGAGGCTGAAAAATCTGAGCAAATCTGGCTATAGCACCCAGTCCAACCATAAAATATATCATTTGCACTAGTAATCCACATAGGAATTTCTGCACCAGCTATTTCAGTGACACACAGGACAAAGCCTCAAGCAGACAGGACATGAAGGAAATTTAATTCCTTTCCATTCGTCCTTTATGATTGCAGGAAACGTGAATAAATGTGTTGTAAAGAAGGAAGGCTTTTGTGACAAATGAGGCTTGCTTGTCAGATTTTTTGACTGATCTGGTTTGACATCAAGACTGCTTAACTCTGAGGAGCGTCTGCAACAGTCAGCATCAATAACGTCAACAGGACACATACATCATAGAGACAGTGACTCACCTGTGCGTAATGCAGAAACAGCAGCCTTTTAACATTTATCTTATCGGATATTTCATCATGAATATAGCCTGATATAGCATTGGACTTGTCAAAATGTCAGAACACTATTTGTGTGTCTCAACACATTTATACAGTGTTGCTTGATTACCTGTTGCCAAACACTGATCATGATGTAGCTTCCAAAAAAGTGCTGCCAAGGCTCCAAGTTTCCAAGTTTAATTCGCACATACTGTACAGTGAGTTCTGTTCAAATCTTGTTGCTGTTTGTTTCCTATAAATGCAGCTTTTGAATTCATTATTACACGCAATTGTTAATGTCCGGAATCCATTAAATCGAGATAAAAAGTTTGTTAATAATGTGTTTCAGTGTACCTGCTTTAGTGTTCCTGAAATGTGGATATAAAAAGTTTTCAAAACAGGTAATTGGAGCACAGGATTTATCCTCACTCTGTGCTTTTCCAGTAATGTCTTGTTCGGTCAACAGTTAAAGCATTTACTCGCATTGTTATTTAACATTACTTTGACATTTACTTTCTCAGTCTTTGTACCATTCGTAACCGTGTACCTTTGCACTTAGAAAGCACCCTGTTTTTATTGATGTCTGAGCTACAGCACGTAATTCTGAGCTGGAGCTGCCACCCCAAGGGTAATATCCAATTCACAGATAGATTACGATCTGCTCTCACTCACAATGCCTGCTTTAGCAGTGATAGGGAAAGAAAGGTTAGGAGTAGCAGCAGAGACTAATAGAGCTTTCCAGGCATGGCTCGGTCTCAGATAAAGCCTTAGATTGTGATTTTTCGATCCATGAGATTTTTGCCAATTTTAGTCCATCATGTACGTATCTGTAAAAAATTTCTCTCCCCACTGTGGTGGATCGATGCACATGTTTTGATTATGATACTATATAATGGAAGTACACTTGAAAGGGAAACATTGCTGGGGGAAAAAATAGAAATGCCAGGAAATCTGTCTTAAACAATTTTCTCTGCTCTGAAAAGACACTTTGATCTCACAGCTCTCCCACGTCTTTCGATTTTTACCAAGTCTGTGTCTAAACAAAATGTAGAACTTGGTACATTTGGGAGGTAAGCCATACAGTGAGCCTAACATCGCCATTTCTCATTTCGAGAGGTTAAGACCATTATAGGTTACTACTGTATGATAGACCTTATGAAACCTTAAAAGGATAGTCTGTCTTGAATCAAAATGAATATGCATATATTTGAAGTGCATTGATGAGTTAATTCCAGTTAGCCATATGGCTAGTGATAGTGAAAGAACAGAGTTACATTTGTACTAAATGCACCATAACTTTGAAAAATACTCAGTTTAGCTAAGTGGGACTGCAGAATCTTTATATGGGTCTCACATAAAATTTGGAATGCATTTTTGCACAGGACAAGCCTTGTGGAATTTGGCCCCGATTACTTACAGTACTTGTACAGTAATTGGGTTCTGGGTGACAAACTTCATGGTTGGTGTGCAAAGCAGGGGAACAGGAGACCTATTGTAATGTAGTCATATAGACCACAATTTTAATTTATGACAGACTTGAAATAAACTCCAAACCATTCCTTTAAGTGCTCTTATGTTTATTAACTATAGTAGCAACAATAGGAATTAATTCCCTATAAAATACCCTATAACACTACGTGCAAGGCAGGAATAAACCCTGGATGGTCCAGGCTATCACATACTGTGCCACACTGCACACACGTTTTACACCTAGGGGCACGTCAGAGTGGCCAGCTGCCAGCTTGTTTTTTAGGAGTAGAAGGAAATTCTGCATCAAAATATAAACCTTCATGGCTAAAGTGCTGTAAGGGGGCAAAAAGTAATTCATAAATAAAATAAATGTTAGTTCAAGTGCTTGGCCAAAAGATCTGGCTTAGATTATGCAGGGACAATTATCCGAGGTCAGGAAACTTGCTACGTACCTACATTAGGAGTTATGAAGTGTCAATACTACCCACTGCATCCAAGTGCACTGCATTGTTCTTTAGGAGACGACTACATGTTGTCACTGAGCTATTTATATAGTTTAAGGCATACCAATTTGAGGCCACTTCCAAAACAGACTTGATTGTTAGTAGTGCACTTTTAGAAAAAATAGTAGTGTTATATCTTGTTGCTAGTTTTGTACCCTCATGGGTGGATCCTTTCTACCTTAAGGCTCTGATTTAATAACATGCAAAATAACCAGAGTTTGCAAATATTGTATTGATGCTTTAAATCTTCCTTGGGGAGTATAGATCTCAGAAACTCCAGGAAAAGAAAAGTGAACCTGAAACACAAGTATAATGTCGACTAGAGGCACTGAGTACCTGAGTCTACAAGTTTACACAGAAATACTGAGTAATAATAATTTCTGAGTATTCTACTAAGATATAATTTAGGTCAACTTTATTATTAAGATATAGCAGATTTGACATTTTGCCCTCATATGGCAGAAACAAATAGCAAATTTATGACATTCTGTTCAGACACTAGATTATGTTGGTAGACATAGATTTCGTCAGCAAATTAGCATTTGTAGCCTAAGATATATTCCATTGTGCATGTAGCAGACTGGTTGCTTTTGAATTATCAATTAAGCATTCTTTTTTGTTTGTGACAGTTTTATCTGTATGCATTGTATTTGATGTCTTTTAGGTTGTATTTTCTAATTTAAGTTCCTTATACTTGCCTTTAAATCAATGGCAGAGATGACTGAGCTGGCCCTAGGGGATATTATATAAAAACTGTAGCACAAGGAAGGGACAGAGTGCCCTTGGTTATAAATTAGAACACTGTTCAGCTTGCTGTAAAGAAATTGAGGAAAAGTAGCCATTTTGTTGCATTAGGAGAATTACTGAAAGGGAGGGCTAAAATGTGTAAAATTACATTATGCTCTCTAATGCTTCCATCGATATGTCTGCCATAGTGTGGCTCTAGACTTGTTGGGCACGAAAAAGCTGTATCTTGTAGACTATAGTAGATTAACTTGCAGAGATTAGCCAGCAACTTGGACATTATTGATATGGAAAAATTTGTTGTTGAGAATTTTGGTAATCATTGCAATAATATTTAAAACGACTATAGTAACTTCTAAATACTTTTGTTCATGGCATTGATAGAGCTCCCTGATTTTACGCCAGTGTACTTGAGTTTATTATTTTGACATTCTTGTATTTCAACTGAGCAGAGGTGCTCACATTTACATTTAGAAGCACATTTACTTTGTTACTGTAGTTAAGTACAGATTTCACAGATTTTCATATCTGTAATTTAACTTGAGTATTTTTATTACGCGATAGGTTTTCCTTTTACTCCACTACAACCTCCAATGTACTTTTACTTTATACACACTACCTTTGTGCATGGTGTTATGTTACATAACCACATTGGTACAGTATGTATCATTTTAAATCAGTAATCACTGCCTGCTGTCAATTATATGTAATTGCACGATTTGCCTTCCCTTTGTAAAATGCTCAGTCATGCAGCAAGTGTTTGGAAGCGGATATGGTTTCCGACAGGGACAAAAACAGCATGGTCACAGTCTGGAGAGAGAGAGAGAGTTACTTTGACTTCGAGCTATAGTAAGCTTATACAAACTTAATAATTTTGATACCTAAGTGAATTTGAAGCCAAGTACGTTAGTAGTTTTCCTTAGGTTGAAATGTAATTGAGGACTTCTCCTTTTACTTAAGTAATATTTTACCTGGAATATCTGGGATACTCGAACAGTTTTCTGTCCCACCACAGCAACTGTGTATTGACAATATT
>JAQMYK010000039.1:16166520-16178257 GCA_030014345.1 Clarias buthupogon | reverse complement strand
GGTTATATAAGCCAAGTTTTTGTCGTGTTTGACACATGCTTCAACAACCGGTCAACAGAGACCTTTTTCCCATAGTGTTTTCATGAAGCATCGAGTGTAGCTTTTGAAAGGGAATGATTTACCCTGACAAAGAGACATACAGTATAAGAACATTCGCAGCTGGTATACTTAAAAATAGGTGCTGGATTATTTTTTATAGTTTAAATAAAAAAGTTTTTCTACACTTGGGCTATTGTTGTTTCCTTACAATATTTGTTAATTTTAAAATTTAATTTAAATGAGGTTTGGGCTCTGGATGTTAAGCCGGCATTTTAATAAGTCATTGATAAATTAATGATTTCTTTGTCATCTCGTCATCTCCGCAGCAGTGGATGCACCTATATTCACGTTTCATATGAATCACATAATCTGAAATTTGTTTTTCATTAGTTTATATAAAAACAGACATTTCACTTTCTATAAGTATATATTTTTTTACATTTGTGAGGCAAGTATACAGTATAGAGTTTCGGTTTATTTTTTGACACGCTTAAGTTCATAGAAACCAAAACAGAATAGTGCACCCTATTTGCTTTCATAATTTTGCAAAATCATAACGTTTTGTCGTCATTGTGAGTGCACTTAAATAAAGTCTTGTAATGGTTTATAATATTTTTATTATATAGTTTTTGCACATTTAATCTTACAATAAATGTGGCACACCCACTTTTTATGAAGCACACAAGTTTTTTGGCTATGCTGGTGTTACACATGATGAAGTATAAAGGCTCACTGTGTTAACATTTACTTTGCTTAAATTTAGTGAAAATAAGAAACACCTACATTTAATTTAAATTCTAAATGTGTACTGTAATTTTATTACTGTGATTATGAATTCATTTAATGTTTCACTTGAATTCATCTGCTACTGTACCACATGAGCTGCGGCTGATTAGTCCTTGAGAGAATGAACTAAGTCTATAGTCTATAGTTCTAGCGCCACTTAGCAGTAAAGCCAGCAAATGCACGCCCCTAATGCCGTCACTGCAGGACATGCAGGGGTAAAACCATTATTCTGATTGAGTACCATCTGTATTGCTGATAAAGGTGGATCTACAAGCGATTGAAACATGGAGGCACTTAGTATTGTTAAATAAATAGTCGCACTGTAAAAAAGGTATATGTTGTTGATTGTATAGTAGATATGGCTGTAAACGTATGGTTCAACCCTGACAACATTTCTATTTAAATCAAGGTGGAAAATCCTGAGATTGCGACAAAAGCACTAAACACTGCTTTCATTTCAGCATATCTTTGTGATACTGGGTTTTCTACAGAGCAGACTGGACACAACATACTGTATGTTGTTAATATGTTGAGGTTGTATTTAAATAATACTAAGACCTGTAAATGTCAGTTAATTTTATTACATTTTTACGCAAAAAGCATAGAATTAAAAGAACGAGTACCAATGTTTACACATGACTATATACTGTACAATTAATTCAGGGGTGAAATGACACACCAATTTTGTCACACTTCAAACAAACCTGGCCTTCTATGTCAAAACTTTTACCACAATGCAGATTAGTGGCGTGCTTCTATGCTGGTTGAAGGCAGAAAGATTGTTTGGTACCCAACCTGTACTCATGAGATCGAGTCCTGGTTTGACTTGAACACTACTTATATTTTGAATAAGTCATTCTGACAGCAGACCATGTCTAATCTCTTTTTGGAAAGTTTACTAGATGAGTTTGGTGTGTTTTCCTCATAGCTAAGCATCTGTAACTGGGTTTGAATGATGGCCACTGATGGTCCCTGTGACTGTCTCCACATCTGATATACAGTAGCAAATGCTTACAGTACATACCAAGTTTCATGAAGACACTCACAGATGCCATGGGACACTTTTAGAGTGGAAAATGCAGACGAGATTCCCAGCTCGGTCGAGATACACTTAAAGCTACATCTCATAGACATGATCTCTTGCCACATTCACCATCTGTTTCAAGTGTGTAGCCTGTTCAAGCTGTCCAAGTCCCACATTGCTGAACACACATATTTACCAGAGATATGCCAGCTTACTCTCTCTCCCAAGTTTTCAGGGTCTTCACCTATTTTTTTTTCTCCGTCTACTGGTATCATTTCTTTCTCTTGTCATGCCCTTGTTCCTTTTCTTCTCCTTTATTGCTCTCCCAGGGGTACATTTTCTATGTTCTTTTGACAATGTTTTTATTCCTTATCTTTTTTTCTTAGGCAGTATTCTAACATTTAATATGTTCTATTCTGTTAGCATGAGTCAGAAATCACCTTGGAGGTTACAAGCCCTTTTAGAAATAATGGATGGATGGATATCGACCTGATTGTGTTCTGATTGCTGCCATAGTAGGGGAGAGTGGCGCTGTCACCTCTTGTTTCATGCTTGAAAGGACTGTGGCACAGAGTCAGCAGTGGGCTTAACAGCTAGCCAAAGCAAAAAAGAGGGTTTAACCAAAGGCCATATTTCCTCAGTAGCTACGTTTACTTGGACAATATTTCTTCAGTACTTTTTAAAATGATTCTTAGAGATTCAAACTTAACTGATCATAGGAACATGGATCTCAGGAATTCAGTTAGAGGAGTTCAGTCGCATATATGGCTTACATTTCACACACAATGATGCATCTAACGATAACTGCCTCTTCTTTTATCAGAAACCCAGTGAATGTAAGTCCAAAGGATTTCTCATAATTTTTCTGCATCCTCTGATTTATCCTGTATACTGACTAGTCTCCCAGTCTCAGTCCAAGAATCCATCTACATAGAAATGCCAGCACTACAGTATGTTAGATTGTACGGATAGTTTTACTAAGATGATGCACAGTGCCTGATTTCCTTAGCACATGGCATAAGGAATTGTGCCATCAGACCAGAGGATTTTGTTTCTCATGGCCTGAGACTCCTGCAGGTGCTTTTTGGCAAACTCCCAGCATGCTTTCATGTCACTTTTAGTGAGAAATGGCTTTTGTCTGGCCAATCTACCATAAAAGCCTGATTGCTGGAGTGCTCCAGTGACAACCGTCCTTCTTTAAGGCTCTCCCATTCCCACAAAAGAACTCAGGATCTCATTTATAATGACCTTCGGGTTCTTGGTTTCCTCTCTGACCAAGGCTCTTTGTCCATGATCAATCAGTTTGGCTGAGAGGCCCGAGCTGGTTAGATTCTTGGTTGTTTCAAATATCTTTCATTTGATCGATGCTGCTGTGCTCTTGGGCTTTTTCAATGCTGAAATTTTTTTCTTGTATCCTTCCTCAGATCTGTGTCTTGACACAATCCTGTCTCTCAGATCAACAGTTAATTCTCTCAACCTTATGGCTTAGTTTTCACTCTGACATAAACCATCTACTGTGAGACCTTATAAAGACAGGTGTGTGTCCAGTTACAGTATGTTCAATGAATTCAATTACTGTAGGCACAGATGGACTCCGATCAAGGTGTAGAAGCATTTCAAGTATGTTTGATATTAGTAGGATGCACCAGAGCTAAATCGCAAGTGTCAGGGGTCTGCATACTTAGACTCCCAGTGAAAAGTTTGGACACACCTTCTTACTCCATCGTCTTTTCTGATTTTAATTTCTTTTTACAATGTAAAATAATGCTAAAGGCATTCAAAATATGCAATAGTCTCCTTTTAATAGTTTATATTGAGATGTGTCTACTACTTATGCTCTGTAATGCCTTCATAACAGCTCTAATCTGAGGTGCTGTTCATTGGTGATTTTTGAGGCTGGTTACTCTAAATGAACTTCTCTGCAGCAGTGGTAAGTTTTCGTCTTCATCATGTTGCTCGATGGGTTTTCGAAAGGCACTTGATACTGTTCTTGCAAAGAATATTCCAGTACATCTGACCTTCATCTCTAAAAATTGTTGTTGTTGGTACCTTATTACCAAACAGTGTCATTTCATAGTCATGTCCTATCATGAAGAAAATAAATCACTAAACCAAAACACTGAATTATAAGGTGTTTCCAAATTTTTTACTACTATTGGATATAAATGAGATATTTTTAGTCTTTTTTATTATTATTATTATTATTATTATTAATTAACACCTGTTTTGACTTTGTGTACTGTAGCATTGTGTATGATGGATGAGGGGAAAAGAAAAAAAGATTTGAATCCATTTTAAGATTAGTGTAAAACGGAAAATGTGGAAAACTTGAAAGTGTCTGCAAGCTTTGCATCCGCTCTGTATGTGACTAGGAAGTTGAAGAAAAAAGTACAAATGGGAACAGAATAAAAGTAAAAAAAAGATTTGTACTTGAACCATATTTGTAGAGGAAGAGTAGGTATGTGATAATGGATTACACTGAGAAACAGAAATGTAATTTAGTTTGACCAGTGTATACTGTAGGTAAACCATCTTTAAAAAAAAAAAACAAGGTACACCAACTTGTCCCAAAAATCCATCCTTTATAAAGCAGTATCTAGATTTTAAAATGTGAAAGCCTTACAGCTGTATGATTTTCTAACTTGCTTTCTCAGACTGAATTGCACATCATTAAAAAAATCATTAGTCATGGTGGTCTCAGAATGCATAATGTGACCTGCTCACTAAAAGCCAAATTACTGCCATTGTGACCAAAAACAGCTGACTACAAAGTTCTGGCAGTGTCACAAATTAAAATACTAAAATTGCGCAGCATGACCACTTCTAGGGCGCTCATCTAAACGGCATCAATAGGAGGAATGCATGGGATTATGCAAACCTTGCCGGATAGTTAGACGTATAGATGTAGAGGCAATGTAAAAAACATGCTACATGCTAAACACACTAATAGATAAAAAATAAAAAAACATATATGTACAAAATTTAAGGATTAGGAATATATATATATATATATATATATATATTCCTAATCCTTACATTTTGAAAAATGTTTCTCTTTATGTGACTCCATTCTCTGAATAAGCTCAATTGATGCATAAAGCAGAACATAATGGCTTTTGTTATTCGCTGGTCTGTTATAGAATTTGACCACGATTTTATAGGGATCATATCTTTTGTGATGAGTAATGAAAAAAGAATTTGAAAAAAAACTGCTGTAGTTACAAAGATTAAACAGACTTAATTATTTGTTAACATGGTCCCTGGTGAATTTCGTTACCGCTTAGTGAGTGTGAAAATTTCAGGCTTGGAAGGGGTTAGTAATCCCCTCACTTGGAGAAATTTGAGCCGAGGCTTTCATGAAATTTCCCTGAAATGCACTATGAGCCTCTGCATCTTAGAAGGTCTTTGAAGAAGATACTTTGTGGAAAAAGGAAAAATGTTACATTTAAATTTTTTCCACCTTTAGTGGGTATGCTATGTAATTTAGCATACTGAAATTACTCTCATTTGCATATGTGCAGAAAATGCCTTTAAGACTTTATAGTTAAAACTTTAGTACCAAAATGAAACAACCCCCAAGTATTATTCATTAGACACAGACAATTTATTCACATATTCTACTTTTTACCTTTTCTGTTTAACAAATTTAACAAAATTTAAATCTCCTGGACGGGACCAGCACTGCATGCAGTGACCGGGTAGTATGGGGTGTGGCAACCCACTGATGGCGGGGCTCCAACTCAGATCCAAAAGCCAATAGTCTAGAACGTTAGCCACCTGAGCCACCACTCCCACATCTTACGTTTAATGTATTTCTGTAAAAATAGTTCCTCTTGAAGGTAGCTCGACCACACAACTTTTGTCTTATCCAAACTTCCATCTAAAAGCTTTTTACAATGAAACTTGCCATTCGGCACACCTTGTGATGTTTTCTCATTCATCTTAGTATCTGCACTAAACCAAACAATGTTACTATAGGAGGCCATTAGGGTCAAACTTGGTCATGTGATTAATTTGCGTTAAAAATAGTAATGCATTCAAATTTCTAGATTAATCACATGCGTTAACATTGACAGTCCTAGTCTATTTATTTGTGCAATTCAATTAATAGGGCATTCAGCAAATTTCATTACAATGAATAAAGTCAGTCAATGCTGCTATTATAAATTATATAGAACCCCATCTGTCTATTTTTAAGGCAAAGGTCCACAGAGATGTGGTACAAAGGTTCTAGTTAAGTTACTCATCCTTCAGCATATTCTGAACAAGTGGGCGAGCGCACGTGGGCGAGCACACCAAGAATGATGCAGACTGGAGTGGTTGACCCCTACAGAGCACTCTTTGTTTTGCTGTGGGAAGGGGCATTTTGCTGACATGATTTGTGCCAACTTATTTCATTGGACAGAAGAATCATTACAAATTGATACTAAAATATTCTGACTGATCACTTTTATTTTATGATAAAACATTTCTTTCCTGCTTGGAGTGACCTTTTTTAGTACCCCCAGTCTCAGACCACTAAAGCAAGCTGAAAGGCTAGAATGAAAATGAAAAATGATATACATTTTATGATCATCATGTTGTTATTGTAACCACTTAACAACTAAACTGAAGCCCTGTGGGAGATTTTGGTTCGCAATCTTAAATCCCTTGTTTAATGTGAAAGAACACCCAAATAGTGACTTATTACTATAATTTGTAATGAATACTAGTGGTATATACTGTAGCATATAATGCAGAAACAAAATATCATTATCTAACTACATCAAAGGAACATATAATATTTATTAAGATCTTTAAACATTTAGTAATTTATTCTGAAGCACTTATTATTTTATACTCTAAGATGTTACTTTTAGGTTTCTTTTTATCCCAAATAAGTTGATAATAATGTATGAGACAACAATTGATGGCCAATGTGGCTTTTACTGTGCTCATTACAACATAATTATTTGTTGGATTAGTGGCAGGTATGCCGCACTTTCACCACTGCCGACTTGGATCAATTGTCAGTGAAGGAACCAACCTCAGACTCTGAGGGGTTGCACGGGTCAGTGCACTCCTAGTGAAAGCCTAGATAAATTGGGAAGGACTGAGTCAGGAAGTGAATATGAGGTAAAACCTGTGCCACATAATCCAGTTTTACTTGGAGGAAAGACAAAAATCTATGAGGAGAGAAAAAAAAACATCAGTGATGTTATCTGCCAAAGTGTGCATAACAAGTTCTAAATTATGCATAAGTTAAATAAGGCATAACTGGCAGTATGTACAGACAAAAAATCTATGCAAAAAATCTCTAATGCCTACTTTAAATAAAGAAGCCCCCAAATACCATATCTGCTAAACAACTTTGCGTTAATTCCGTACAGATGTACAGTACAGATACTGCTACGCAAGGTATCACAAAAGACAAGACAAAAATTATTTATTTGTAGTTTTTTGCATAAATTAACATGATTAAAAAAAAATATATAGGAATTAGTGTATTACTTCTATTACCATAGAGTAACGGAATATAGAAAACCTCTAATGGTCCTTAATATGGTCTTTCAACCGCTGCAGTGCCGGTCCCAAGCCCGGATAAAAATGGGAGGGTTGCGTCAGGAAGGGCATCCGGCGTAAAACCTGTGCCAAGTTGTAGTGCGGACTGGGTGTTCCGCTGTGGCGACCCCTTGCTGGGAGCAGCCGAAAGACCAACAACATGTCAAAATATAATCCATTGTATTGAGAGCAATATAAATTCATGTAAGACACCATTATGTCATTATTCTATGAGAACAGTAGTTATTTGGGAAATTCCCCAAATAGATATGAACCTAAACTGTAAATGACTGGGCAAATGAAAATATGTTTTTTATCCTCTTAAAAAAAAGAAAATTACCCCACAAAACAGGATCAAACATCATCATCAAAATCAATAATTATGTTTCTTTTTCACATATTTACATACTGTAGCATTATATATTTTTTTGTGAAATCAGTAACTATTCTATTACTTTTATGCTCATATGATTGACATTTGGTGCCTGTGCTCAGTTCGATGCACACAATGGATAAATTGACAACCTTTCTGTTATACAACGTAACCGCTTCAAAGCTTGTTATTCAATTATTCATCTTAAAGCATTTTATTCATTATGTTTGTAGTATGAATTGCAAAACTTACAACGGTAATGAATAAAATTTGAATCTGACCCAATGAATTGGAAGTTTATGGGGTTAAAGAAAGACTTTTTAAAATGAAAACTTTCTTAATTATATTTTAATTTTATTATTAATATTTTCTAAATTAAAATCCATGTTGCACACAGAGTAAATAGTCATTCACAACAAACCTTTTGTAGTTGCAGAGTCCAGTGTTTGGCTGTAGCCAACCTTGTAAATCTGGTGTACATCAAACCTAATGAAACGTACAATACCACAACAAATCAATCCCTGTCGAAATAACGTGTAGTTTTTTGACTGTACAAAAAAATTACATTTCTTCGATGCTTCGCCAATTCTAGTAATGCCTTCCGTTCGTCATCATATAAAACGCTGGATTGGAACGCAGCATACCAGTAACCACTTTCAGAGAGGATACATCAGCATCACTTCGCTAGTTAGTGTTCATATTTTGACAGGATAAAAAATGGGTACAAAACACAAGCTGGTAGGCATCAGCTTGCATAGTTGTGCCTTATGAAAATACAATATATTGCAAGTTTCAAAACATAGGTAAAATGTATTAGAATTGATTTTCAGCATTTTAGATTCAATTGTCTGTGAATAAAAAATAGCAAACATGAGCCTAGGAAACTTTTGTATCTGAATCTGTGTAGTAAAAAAAAATGGGTCATTAATGTACTATTCCCTGATTGTGTTTCCATTGCGTATGTGAAAATTAACTATTAAATCTCCTAAATAAATAATATTATTAGTATTATGTTGTCATAAAACCATAAAATAACATGTGCGTATATGGCATTTGGTCTTTTTTTTTTTTTTTTTGCCAATGTGACCCTTTTTTTTTAGTCATGTTTTTATAATTGGTTAAAATGAAACAATGAAACTAATTTTATCATATTGGCAAGGTTGTGCTGAAAATAAAAGATGCTCTATAATGAACTTGCATCTTGAAGCTTGTCTATGTTCATTAAAACAAAATAATGTAAACGTCTGAAAATGCTTTGGGTTTTAAGCGTTAAGATTTTTTTACAAAAGCAGTTTTCATCTTATTTTAAAGTTAGGTACAACCTGAATTCTGGAAATGTTGTGACCTTTACACTTTTATTCACTAAATGAGCTCATTTTCAATTTGATGCCTGCTATACGTAGGTCTCGAAAAAGTTGGGAAGGGGGCAAACAAAGGACAGAAAAAGCGAAAAATTATGAAAAGATTCAGCTGGGAGAACATCTACTGTAGCATCAGGTCTGCAACATGATTAGCTATAAAAGGGATGTCTTAGAGAGGCAGAGTCTCTCAGAAGTAAAGAGGAGCAAAGGATCTTCATTTTGGGAAAGAGTGCGTAAAAAGATTAAATTCTTTTAAATACAGCTTTCCTCAATGTCAAATTGGCATTGCAATTGATGCAAATCTCATCATCTACAGTGCATAACACCATCAAAAGATTCAGATAAACTAGAAATCTCTGTGTGTAAGGGACAAGGCCAAATAATGTGTTGGATGTCCGTGGTCTTCGAGCCCTCAGACTACAGTATACTGCATCACTCATCGGCATGATTGTGTCATTGACGTTTCTAAATGGGCCTAGAAATACTTCCAAAAACCGTCAGTAAACACAAGCCATGTCCACATGTAGCCGGGTATTTTTAAAAAATGAGATTTTTCTTCTTTGTTTTTAAAAATAATTCTGTCCACATGTCCTATGTTTTAAAAATATCTTTGTCCACATGAAAACGCAAAACGCCCTGTTAAGTTCTGTTAAGAGCATCCTTAATCAACTGGGGGCCAATCAGAAGCCTAGACAAAACGTCATTACCGGTGTTGCGCCAAAACCGCCGTCGCTGTCTGAGGGGTCTGTGTGAGTTTTGTGCAGTATGAAGCAGCAGTGAGCTTAGTAGTACATTCGGGCACCTCTGTTCATTAACATAATGTGTGAGTAACTGTGCGTGTATGTGCACGCATGCAAAATGTCCAGTACGCAACGTTAACACAGTCACTAGTTTACTGTACTGTATGTACGTCCACCACTGCACAAAATATCCTCATAAACAAAGCTTACGTCAATTCAAGGAGACGAGCACACAGACAATTACATCACAAGGTGATTTTTTGGGAAAATTTTCACTTTGGACAGAGTTTTCCAAAAGCTTTCCAAAACTGCGTTTGCATGTGGACGAAAGGCAAAAACTGCAGAGAAAAATCTCTGTTTTAAAAAATACCCGGCAACGTGTGGACATGGCCTCAGTCCGCAGTGCCATCTGCAGATGCCAACTAAAGCTCTATCATGCAAAAAGGAAGCCATAAGTGAACATGGTCCAGAAGCTCATTTAAAATGGACTGTTTCAAAGTGGAAAAATTATTAGACGAGTCCAGTTTTGACATTCTTGCTGGAAATCACAAATGCCATGTCCTCTGCGCTAAAGAGGAGGGAGACCTTCTAGCATGTTATCAGCATTCAGTTCAAAAGCCAGCATCTCTAATGGTATAGGGGTGCATAAGTGCATACGATATGGGTAGCTTGCATGTTTTGGAAGGCACTATGAATGCTGAAAGATATATACTGTAAAGGTTTTTAGACAACATCTATTTCAGGGAAGCCCTTGTGTATTTCAGCAGGACGCAAAAGCACATACTGCAGATCCAGTATGGTACGTACAAGAACATGGTTTTGTAATAGATGAGTCGGGGTGCTGAATTGGCCTGCAGTCCAGATCTTTCACCTATAGAGAACATTTGGTGCATAATTGAACGGAAAATACGTCAAAAACGACCATGAACTCTCAGCAGCTGGGAACTTGTATCAGGAAAGAAGGGGACCAAATTTCAATGCCAAGCAGATGCTACCATGGTGGTAATCATGCCTTTATCCCAACTTATTTGAGACCTGTAGCAAGAATAAAATTTTAAATTAGCTTTTTTTCTGCATAAAATTGTTACATTTCTCAGTCTAAACATTTGTTATGTTCTCTATGTTATTTTGTGAATAAAATATTGGCTCATGTGATTTGAAAGTCTCTTAGTTTTCATTTTATTCAAATTTAAAAAATGTCCCAACTTTTCTGGAATTTGGGTTGTAATATATACCTACAGGTAATCACTTGTGCATCATTGTCATCATCAACAAAGGCATTGGCAGTGTTGAATTATTATCAGTGTTAAATGCCAGTTAATAATAGTTATTAATAGGAAACGTTTTCAGTACCAACTAGGAACAAAACTCAACTTTGAATTGGTTTTGACATGGTTTACTTCATTTGCTCAAAATAACACAAATGAAAGTGCATTAACAAGTTTTATGCCATCAGACTGCCTTAAGGCTAAAGAATATTGGCACATAAATAGCATATTTCATATTCGTTATAATTATTGCAAAGTTCTCAGGAATTCAGCAATATTCCAAACTCAATATAATCACATACTGTTTTGTTTTGCAATGTGGCCTATTCTTCTGATCTTAGTACAACCTGTTTTCACATAACAAAACCAATCAAAAAGCCAATATGCCACAAAGTGAAACAAATCTATTTTTTGTATACTTCAGTTACTTTTTTAAATAAAGCACTAAACTCACTGAATGGTAATATTTTAGTTGCTAAAAAATTAATGTATAGCTCAAACTCAATTTTGATAATTTAGCACTGTTGCTGGCATTTTAGAAAACTAGAAGTAGCAGCACTAACAAAAATTCACCCACAAAGGTGTTTGTTTGACCACAATATGTA
>JAQMYK010000039.1:16124791-16137141 GCA_030014345.1 Clarias buthupogon | reverse complement strand
CGACCCTGATCAAGGATAAAGCGGTATAGAAGATGAATGAATGATGAATAAAACAACTAATAATTAGACAAACAAGATGGTTTAGATTTTCTTTTTCTGCTTTTATTTATATATTTTGCCTTTATCTATTAACTTTATCACTTCATATGTGGGGTGGCACAGTGGCATAATGGTACTGTACTGCATCTCCAGGGTCGAGGGTTTGATTCCTGCCTCGGGTCTACAGTATGTGCGTGGAGTTTGCATCTGGAGTACATGCAGAGTAGGTTAATTGACCTTTCCAAATTGCCAGTAGTGTGTGTGTGTGTGTGCGCGTGTGCGTGCACCCTGCGATAAATTGGCATCCTATCCAGGGTGTACTCTGAATGAATGAATTTACATGAAGTTCTTATTCAGAGTGCCACTATCTCAAAAGCACCTCTGGAGACACTCCTTTTTTGTTTCACCTTTTAATGCCCCAGTACCATAATTCTGCCTGCTATAAGTGTGCTCTCAGTTTGCTTTCCTCTCTCTGTGCTGGAATTGGTTTGCTGTAGGACAGAGCTACAGAAGGATGAGCATGCAGCCAGCCTTACTTTAACTGGAGGAGATTCATATTTTATTTACCTCAGGTTTGAGACAGTGCTCCAGTTCTGCCATTACTTTCTTGCTTTGTCTCTCTTGCCTGTGTCATTAATGAAATTGCTAATGTTCTCTTACATGCTACAGCTTTCAAGCCAAACTTTCTGGCAGGAAATATATGGTTGAGAATGCACTAATGTCAGTCCCTGCTGACTGAAGACAATGGTTAAAATGAGATGTTATTTCCCCTGCCTGTGTTGTCTGCAATCTCATAAATGGGGTCCTGAATGTTTGTGATACATTTATTTGTGCAGAACATCTATTTACTTTACTGCACATTTTCTATTTCAATGAAATCATTGAAAGGTCGGCTTTGCGTATAAAATGTAACTGTTTGTGCATGTCTAGATATCCGTGGGATCCAAGACTTTCTGGACAAGTCGTCCCAGCAGGGGATGGACGTTTCCCTACAGAAGGTGGAGTCGAACATCAACATGATGATCACTGGAATGTTCCGCACCATGAGGATGGAAGAGTTGCACCGCTACAGGGACACGCTGCGCCGAGCCGTTCTCTTCATGAGTCCTGCAAGTGCCAAGGCTTTTATTACAGAGGTACACCACCCACACCACACCACCACCACACCACCTCACATTAGGCTCAGCTTATGGTCAAATTCAGCATCAAAATACAACATCATTGCTTGGTTGCAGGAGTACTGTATTTCAGATTAATTGAGAATCTGATGACATCCAGGGATGTTTTCTCTATAGGTTTATACAGAATTATGCAGAAATAATAATTAAAAAAAACCTCAGTGAGGGAATGCCTTGTTGTAGAGAGAGGTCTGGGAAGAAGGATCAGACTGTTACTGAAGGATAAAAGTAATTTAAATACCGACACTTCACAACAGAAATAAACAGAAAAGCACCTTGAGGTGATTGAAGACCTCACTGGGTTCAAATCTTGTCGGCCGAGAACAGTAATTTGAGGCTACAGTGAGTGCAGGCTTACTGAAGACAGTTGCAGACTTGGGCGATGTTTTTCCAATCACTAACTATTCGGTGTCAGTGAATCTCTATCCAGCCTAACATTTGATTTTTCCTCCATCTTACCACAAAATTTAGTTCCACCCATAAAAATGCATCATGTAAACAATTCAGTCCAAACAATCTGACCTACTGTGCCCTGCTTGGAATGAATGTTCAATTGAAAAGAGAGGGGTGGTATAAACCTTTTGATAATCTATTAAATATGAAAACCATAGCCATGTAAAGACAATCTGATTGTTTGTCTCTTGTGGGAATATGTGACGTGAATTGCAAAAAGGAAATGTAGCTTCCATTCCTAATCAGTAAATTCCTTGAGAACAACTTTCTCCTACCTGTCTTTGATTGGGATTTTCATCCATAAGGTTTCTGGCTGAGGAGGAGGCATTGATTGGCTTACATTTAACATTTAGAAAAGCATCTAGGTAATCATGGATGAGACCGAATACTTGTAACCAATCAAAACACTTATCTGAAATGATGGGAAGTCTAACCTTCTTCTTCTGTTACACTGTATTTCTGGTCTCAAACTATAAGCTTTAAATAGAACCACTTTTCGAGAGGGCAAAACATTTTTATTCTGATTGAATGTGTTTACATGCACATCATGTTGGATCAGTGTCCATGTAAACAGTTAAGTTATCTTTAATCAAAATCTTTTTAAGCAGATTAAGAAGAATTATTGTCCATGTAAACATAGCTACTGTCCAAACACCTCAGTGAAGATAATGTGGATGCAAAGTGGCACATTCTATATTCACATCATAATTTACATTAGTGCCACTTGTTTACTATGAAAGATACATACTGTATGAAAAATAGGGTTTCTCAAGTCAATCTATTTTCTCCATTGTGTAACAAAGCTAAGGAGAAGAAAAAAAAAGACTGCACCTGGAAATAAAATTGGAACATAACTGGATTAAGATTAAATTAACTAAATAGACAGCTTTTTTCCTGTTTTTAACAAACAAGATGCTTCTTATACCATCTTTGATCTCAAGGAACAGATGTTTTACCCATTTCAAACTATAGGAAGAGGTAGAAAATGCATTTTGAAGGAAGAGTTAGCTAGTTAGGTTGGCATGATAGCCCAGTGGGTAGTATTGGTGCTTCCTGCAGTTCAGAGTTTGATTTTGAGTTTTAGATACTGGTTATTCAAAGTTTCTCCCTGTGTGTTTGGCTTTCTTGCAGAGTTTCCTGCAGGTAGCTGAATGAAATTTCGAAACTGGTGTGTCTCTCTGTGTGTGTGTGTGTGTGTGTGTGTGTGTGTCTGTGCCTCTGTGTGTTTGTGTGTGGTGACATGTGATCTACTGGCATGCTGCACTGTAAAAGAAACAAGCCACCTCAACATAAAAAAGTTTCATAACAAGTTGCACAGCTTTTTTAAGTTTACTCAACTTTTTTTTTAAATTTGCTGGCCAAACAAAATATTTCACATTGTTGTTTAGTTTACCCAGTTCAAAATCCTATGGTGACTCGACTTGTAATTCAAATATTTAAGTCAGCTCAAGTAGTGTTGGTTGTGGGCTCAATTAATTATATTTCTCTAGGGTTGACTCAGCCCAACTTTTCATCTACTCAGAAAAAGTAAGTTGTCAACCATTGTAGTCCAATGATGTAGTTGGTTCAAGAGATAATTTTTCTATAAAAACAAGTTGGCCTAACAATAACCTAAAAATGAACACACACAAACATTATTTTAAAAAACTTTATTCTTTCAAAACTAGTAAAAGTTAAAACAATGATCTGCATAAAACAGAAGAACAGAGGTTCTATTTTGCCATTCATAATAAATAAATAACCAGATATTTGACTCCTACTGATTCTTTTATACTACAATATCATTACCATTTATAAAAAATAGCAAATACTTTTAAAGACTTTTTTTTTTCTCAATGTGTCAGACACACACACAAAAAAAGAGTCTATGGCAACAAGAATTTGTTTTTCAACAAATGAGTCTGAGGGGAGAATGTAATGATGGGAAGTTTGGTATCATTCTACTGACTTGGCTCTTTGAGTCCCGTTCAGCGAACATGTTACTTCCCTAACATCTACTATTTACGCAAACATTGATTATGTACTGTAAGTAACAAAAGAAAAATGTTGTGTGATGAACGAACGACTCGGGAAACCTAAAAACTCGAAACAGATGAGCTAATTCCTTCACTAGGAGCATGTACTGTATCTCCAAGTTCAATAATAATTATTTGGATGGCTTCAAACTTTTTTTTTCTGGCTTTTGGATGGTAAAAACTGAAGCATGTTTTATTTTAAAAAATAAAAACTTACCAAGAATAAAGAGTCCACAGAACAGCCATCTTCACCTCCCTAGTGCAGTTTGATAGTGTCAGTTCGACAGGAGGGTGGTGGGGTGGTCTTGTAAACCATGTGATTGCATCTCAGGAAAGATTTTTAGTAGTTTATTCAGTCTGTGTCTTCAAGCACACAGTGTTACCTGTTGTCTCAACAAAAGACATTATAGAATGACTCCATTCAGAGATTTTGTAATGCCATGTTAAAGTACAGTCCTTTGCAACACCACCATCAAGACACCAACTAAGGGAATATTTATTGGAAGAACATTCATCCCTCCAGTTAAATTACAGAGAGTTGTAGTAGCTGTGCCAAAGATATAGAGAAGCTGTTCTGGTAGCTCGTAGTAACCCAGGACATTACTATGACCCTTTTTTGACATCATTTGATGCTGGTCACTTGGCATTGGGACAAAAAACATTTTACAAGATGTTCTGGTTCTGCTAGTAGCTTATTTGACAGAACTTAGTGGACAATAACTTATTTAAATGAGAATAAAGGGGAGGGGGGGGGGCGGTTTAGCATGTAGACTCTTGAAATAACTAAAAAATATTTATTATCTCTAGTGGTTTTTAGTCATTATTTTGAAGCCAAGGAACCCTCAGTTGCAAAGGCGGACATGGCAAAAATGGTGAAGAATAGGATGGACATTCTCTTTGAGTGATATTTAAAATGCTTTTCCTTAGCAGGTAAAATATAATATTTTTGAAAAAAATATATTTATCATCAACAGATATGGAATTTACCCCAAGTTATAGAATGACTCCATTAGGAGATTTTGGAATGCCATGTTGCAGTACAGTCCTTTGCAACACAATCATCAAGACACCAACTAAGGGAAAATTTATTGGAAGAACATTCATCCCTCCAGTTCAATTATAGAGACTTGTAGTAGCTGTGCCAAAGACATAGAGAAGCTGTTCTGGTAGCTTGTAGTAACCCACCACATTACTAAGATGCTTTTTTCCATCACTTGCATGTAAGTAGCTAGTAATAAGAAGTTAGATAATCTTTCAATCTTTTTGTAAGGGAATGAAATAAATAAAAATTGTCAAATAAATTCTTACTAACAGGTTACTGTCATGCACCTTTACACACTTTATATTACCAAGCTGCCCCACAATATAAAAGGAAAACTGAACGGTGGATAGACTGCCATTGTTTGGAGTAATGTCTGTGGGCTCAGGTATTTCTAAAATGAATGAGCAGGTTGGCTTGAAAAATCCTGTGTTTCAATCTTGCATTGTGTTAAACAAGTCTCTGTTGTTTTGGTTAATTGCGTTAGTGTGTATTTACAGAGAGAATACTCCATGACAATGTATTGTGAACCTTTCTTCAAACGTCTTATTGTTCAAAGCTTTCCAACCCTGTACTCAGAAAGGTTTACGAGGAATTCCTGTTGTTCTGTTTATAAACAATGCATTATGCACAAAAAGCTTGATGGATGGAAGAGTGGCATGTGCAGCCTTGTTGTTGCCCGTTGACTGCGCACAGTGGATATAGTCAGGGCTCCATTACCACAGCAGGGGAAGCTATTAAACATCTGTTAGCTAAGTGAGCTAGCATGCATTCGTTCCTCAGTCTGCACATTCAAATCTGTGCCATTTTGTTTTAAGGAGGAAGATTCACATATAACCTGGTCTCTGTGCCAGGTTTCGGTTATCGAAACACTGTCTGCTAAGTGAAACTGAATTTCTGGATAAAAAAGGCACATTCTTTGTTTAAGTGTTAAGTGTTACACTGTGTCAAAAGGGTTATCCATTTTGTATTATGATGCTAGAATAAGATTACTGTTTAAAAACCCGTGTTGTAGTGATTTTACCGACAGTAGCTGATTGTGCAGCTTCTGGGGCTCTTGAATTTTTTGATCTCATCTTTGAATTTTTTTTTCTTTTCTATTTTACATTATATTTGTGATCTACCAAAATGTATTTAAATACCAATAAAATTACTATTTAAAAAAAATAATAATAATGCTGTTGTCATATAAGGAATCTGCCATTCAGGTACATAGTAATGATTCTGTCTCTTTTCATAAGAGCCAGCTCTTTCAGCTCCTAAACAGCTCTTTGTTTAGTACAACTTCTGGATTTTACTTAGCAATTTTTTAAACTTGTGATTAGTATATCTGCACTTCAATATATCACTTACATTTTCCAATGTAATAATAATTATACTTAACCGTAGAAATCCCAGAAATACCATTATTTTACATTGTGTTTGGTATAAAATTGTTAAATGTACAAACACCCGACACAATTACATGTGTTTTTTTTATTCATCGTGAACTTTGTAAACTCTAAAAAAAATTTTTACTTTCAACCTGATGATACGATCCTTGTCTATAATCACACCTTTTGTCACAGAAACACACATATCCACCAGTGCAATATTCAGTCAGTACATGAAGTGCCTGTGGCCAATCAGTATAGCCAAAAAACATCAACTTTCATTCTGTGGTTATACCAAGAACAAATTAAACAGAAAAAAAAAATCTCTTTGAGAGGAGCTGGCTCTCATCATTCATGTGAAAGAGCTGGCTCATAGAGCCGACTCGTTCGCGACTGACACATCATTAGTAGCTAGCACAAGTGAAATCGTAACATTACTTGCACAGACGCAGAGGTTTTGTTAGTAAAGCTGGCTGGAGTCAGTGAGTCATATTTGTAAATGAAATTATGAAGGGAAGAACAAGATATTCTTACATGAATGGGAAGAATTGTTTTTATTGGACGAAATGGGAAACCCGTCTTGCTATATTACAGCTTATTGGGCCTTTTGCAAACCTCTTATTGCCTAAATCTTCCAGCTATGTACTCTATGCAATGGTTTACAAGGATTTCATGTTGTTCTGTTCCTAAACAATGCATTATGCACAAAAAGCATATTGGATGGGAGAGTGACATGTGCAGCCTTGTGTAATGTGCAGTGTTTGTGCAAGTGTTTACATTTCTCCAAGCTAGCTGAATGACAGGTGCCTTGCATGACAACAGATTTTTTTTTTCCTTTTTATGAAACTATTGGTAACTTTATTGGCAGTATTGTAGGATATTTGAATGCATTTGTGTTGTATTCCACCCAGAGCACAAACCATGAAAAATTAGATTTTTCTTTTTCTTTTTCTATTTATTTTCAAGCTTCAAACCTGGAGTCCCTGTTCACTTCACTCCATACTAAAATAAAATAAATAAAAAAAAACTCTCAAACAGGAGGTAAACATCTTGCAACGTGAGTCAGAGAAACAGACTGAGATTTTTTTAGGTTATTTTTTTTAAATTTTTTTTATATATATATAAACTTTGTGTTATACCATTAGATTAGTCTATAAGTTTTGCAATAGTGGTTTTATTTTTGCTTTTTGTTGGCGCTTTATCCTGGGCTGGTTGGCCACTCCTGTACAAGATGAGCCTGTGTAGCAAGTAAGGTATTTCATCAGTGTTTTCACTTTTATTTTCTAAACCTTTTGGTCAGTAGTAAAAGCCATTTATCCTGATGATGGTTTATACAGTCATAATTACTGAATGATTTTTATAACCATTTAATTTTGTTTTGTGGCAACATTCTCTATTTTTCCCCAGAATATTGGCAAATATAATTAAACTTTTGCCACCCAAAGTCATTATGCACCTGTCTAATGATATGCTTTGATCAAAAGCATCCCTGGCACAGACCATGAAAAATTAGATTTCGCTTTCTTCCTATAAACACAGGCCTCTTTTGGGAAGAACTACCACACACACATTCAGCAGGGAGTCTTGACACTAGTTTTACATTAGCAGAATATAAAAGACTTTTTCTTTTAGGAACGTGTCCAACAGTGACAGCAAGACGCTCCACACTTTTTAATTTAATAGCCTCATCAGTGTAACATGAGGATCTCTTATGCACATATGTGCAATTAAGTTATGACATACTGAGCAAGTTTCCAGAGCCGGCCATCAAGGAGGTCGAAGAAACAGCTGCAGGACAGAGGACATGATGGAGGGTGTGGAGAATGTGACACTGTCAGTGAAGTAAAGGTGTGACAGTAGAGCAGGTCAATTTGGGTCTAAGGGCCATCACTCTGTTTGACATATGTGTGTGTGTGTGTGACATTTGCCCATTCTGTCTTTGATAGACATGTGGAAGACAGAGTAAAGAAATGATGCACCAAATGGCAGATTAGTACAGCTGAGTCCTTTGTGCTATTTGCCAAACAGTATGATTTAAACCCCCATCACCCTAAGACATGTTCCCACAATGTCCTCAAAAATTCGGTGAATGTAGTAAGATCTTGTAAGTAAGCAGAAGGAACACAGTGGAAAACAGTAAGGTAGTATTGTCTGATGCCATTAGACAATACTACACCTCTTTAGTCTTGTGCTATGACCAAGGCAGGTGCATGCCAGGCTGTAGAAGGCTGAATTAAATTCATATTCACACTGCAAAAACTAACAGTTTGAGTAGCACAACAGTGAGTTTCAGGTGATGACTTGGCCTTCAAATTCTCAAGATTTTAATCTAATCAAGCATATATGGGGTGTGCCAGAAAAGTAAGTCCGATCTTTGGGGCTCAACCTTCTAATTTAGAGAACTTAAAGGAACTGCTACTGATGGCTTGGCACCAGATACCACAGCATAGTGTACCTTCAGTTTATGCTTTGATACTGTAGGTCAAAGATGTTTTGGCAGCAAAATTAGGAACTTCAAAATTGGGTCTGTGTTCATAATGTTATGGCTAATCTGTGTATATACTGTACTCGGGTTCCTGTTCATATATGACAGTAATAATGAAACCCAATGATGTTCATCTGTTGTGCTTAGGGTTCCATTTGTACATTCTAAGATGCTTTCCTGACCACCACAATTGTAAAATGTAGTTATGGGAGTTACTGTAGTCTTCCTGTCGAGCCTGGCTTTTCTCCTCTTTCTCCTCTTTCCCTATAGTGATGCTTCCACCTGTAGAACTGCCACTCACTGTATTTTCCACCATTCTGTGTTAACTCCACAGACTGCTGTGTGTGACAGTGTGTGAAACAGTATACTTGGCTAAGAACTTATACAGTCACTAAAGCTGTCAGAACATTTCAATTAGACTATTCAATGGTTAGTCTTACATACATTATTCCATAGAAAGTACATAGAACTCAGGTGAGGGGTACTCAGAACTCAGGGGAGGGGTACCTTTATAGATTGTGAGTTCTGTGACTGCATTTTTTATTATAACATTTTTCTCTCAGCTACTTCAATAGGAGAAAAACCTTCATGTGGCCGTCTGGGTGTGAATCAGCTCCCACACCACTTGACACTGTGCCTAGTCACTTCAGCTCAAGGTTACCAGGCTGAAACATAAACCTGTCTGGTCACATATGGATGCACTACAGAGAGAGTCGTGCTCAGGCAGACATCACTGACCACTATTCAATCATGGATCGTAAGAAGCTGACAAACACAGTCAAACTTATGTTACCCCAACTCCTCTCAAACCTCTGTTTTGGAAAATGAACAAACAGCTACAGTAGACTGAAAATAGTTAACAATAACAGCAGTAACAATAATGTGACCTGTTTCACACCAAGCAGCACAAATGAAGTTGTCCAGGCTACATATTGACATGAGTGAGTAATCTGGTATTGTCAGCGAAAATGGATTTCTAATAAAGAGCAGATAAATTACATTTGCATGGTCATCATTTCACAGACCTCCTTATGATGCAGTGCAGTTTGTACTTTAAATTCTAACTCAAAGTGATGGTTGTTAGCCTCATACTATTCTACTCATCTGACTGATGTGAAAAAACTCTTTTTTCACTGATTTATCACATTTTCTACACCCCAGTAAGAAACAGGACTTTAAAATGCATTATTTAAAATAAAGAGTAAGTGATTCCTTCACTGTAAGCATTGTATCTCTAAATTAGAGACTTTAGTGGCACCGTTGTGAGAATCCTAGAGGTCTTGCTTGAGTGACCAGTTTTTTATTCATATAGGGCAGAGTTGGTAGATGCTTTAAAAAAAAAAAAAAAAAGAAAGCAAAGAAAAAACACTTCTAACAATTTTACCCATCTTGTCCGCTCTATAGAGAATCACAAAGAATTTTTAAACTTTTGATTCACCTTGTTAATCTCAGGTCCCAATAGCTAACATTATTTACTTCATTATTTAAAATAAACAAACCATAAACATCAAGATTAGTAAACCAAATAATTAGAAAATTAGAAAAAGCTATATGCATTATCAACTGACATTTATTTTAAAATGTTAACAAATCACACTTTGATTATTTAATCCATCTTTTAAAAAGTCATAAAATGCCAAATCAAATTAAATTCAAATGTGTTATGAAATATTGATACCTTACTGAACTCTGGCCACTTTTTGCCTGATGATAACCACAAATATGTACCAGAGAACGTGAAGTGATGTGATGTCATTTTTCCTTGCTTTTTATGATTTTTCTATTTTTCTATTGGCCATGGCTTAAACAAGCCAATTAGATTTTCGCCTATTGTGACCTCATGTACTGTAAGGAGATATATTATATAACCCTTCTGTAATGCACAAAGGAATGATCCATGTGCATAACCTGACAGTCATTAAAAGAGAAGAAAAGGATTTATTAACAGAGTTGTTTAAACTAAAGGTAATACAAACTTAGGCACAGTCTCTTCTTGCAAACTGAATCTAGGCAAAAGCTTGAACAGTAAGACAAAATAAAATCAGAAGATCATCAGACCTACAGGTATAGACTATAGCAGGTAAGTAAGAGTAGCCAGGAAAAAAAATCAGGAAAAGAAAACAAAGGAAAAGGTGTGGCTGATCTACAAGTAAAAAACATGGTGAGAGTATGGAATTTGTGAATGACAGAAAAACTAGATAAACAAAATTAGAGAATCGTGACACCCTCCCTTGGCTCATTGCTCAGCTCTGCTGTTTTCTGATGAGGCGTGGCTCAGCGGTTGTTCATTTACATAACCACTGAAATGACACATTTGGTGGAGGAGTAAAGGGAGTTTGAGGTATGAAAAATGCATTATCTGAGAGGTATTTCAGCTCGAACATTTACAGTCACACTTTAGGACTAAGGATTACCACTGTATCTTCACTCACTTAGAATGGTATGAAAAATGGTATTCTGTGTTCTTGTGTACAGTCGACCACAGAGCACGTCTTGCCACTTCTTGACATGGTCTAGATTGTCATAACTGATTGTGAGAATTGTGAAACTCACAAGACAAATTTATTGTAGGCAAACAAAATGGCAACTTCTGGTAAGGAATGTGATTTTCTCATGTTTTTTTGCTTGTACATACACAATAGAGACCCATATGACATTACCTTGTTAAAGAAATAGTAAACCATAGGGCCTTTACAATAAAATGCAAAAATTTAATCAGAATTCAAAATGGTGTTATTAATCAGTAAGCATTCCAAACAGTGGTGGTCACAGTATAATCTGTGCAAACAGCAATCCAAAAAGGTAAACAGGACATCAGACTGAGGATCAAACAAAGCACAGACTTTGTTTAATAAGGTGTGTTTACCTACCGAGAAGTGAAGATATAGAAAATGCTGTATCAGAATGCTGTGGCCTTATAACGTCTGCTTGCAACATGTCCATTATTTTAATTAAATTTATTTAAGATTTATTTTTTCGATACAAGTTGAAAAATGTATATTTAAAAATGTAGAGAAATCTCATGAGCATAAATAAATTCCCTCTGAAATTTTGTTCTATAATGTCAAACGTGCAGTTTGTATAATAGGAAATGCTTTGCAGTTAACAGAAAGTAACGTTTGTTGAGGTTGCCACTGTGAGGTTGTTCACTGATGGAGTCTTACAGCTAATAAAGAGTTTACAGTCACTCCCTGTCAAGGAAAAACTGTTTTTAACAATGCAATCCAAAGCCATCGTCATAAACATTAGGTGGATCTGTCCTCAGTTATCACATCTTTAAGCAGGCCACGTTTTGGTTCAGATTAGTCATGTTATGGATCCAATAAACATTGCTTAATTAGATTATGGTAGTTAATTATCCTGTAAGATTATGTGGATTATTTTTGGTTTATTATTTTACATTAATGATTTAATGCTCAATTACATTATACATTCAGATAAATCAGCAAAGATAATCACATCAAAGTTTTTTTTTTCCCCCTGTGTCATGTTCATTACAGATATTTAAGTTAGAATATGAAGTTTTATGTTCGAAAAAGGTTGTTATTATAAAACAATATAAAATATTGTTTCATCTTTTTAAAATGTTTCAAATATATCCTGTGTATCACTTTGATACAAACTGAATCAGTTAATTTCTCACTTTAAATGTCAAGAACATATGGTCCTATACATAAAAGCCGAGTATGTTTGTGTTAGGTATACAGAGCACATGAACTTAAAAGGGGATTATTTACAACTCCAGCAATGCTATCACTTTCTCAAAAG
>JAQMYK010000039.1:16099970-16114577 GCA_030014345.1 Clarias buthupogon | reverse complement strand
GGGCCTAAAACCATAATTCCTATACACCTGTATAAGAAGAGTTAAAAAACTGTGGTAGACAGATTAAGTATAGCAGTGGGACTCATCCAACATCCAGCAACATGTATCAAGACTGTTGCAAGTAAGTTAACAAAATGTAATATGGGACCCACGCGGGTCAGAAACTGTAGTTACAGGTAGTGACAAACACACAAGTTCAAAAGTTTGCATAATAACAAGACTAGGCTACATTGCTCCAAAAAAAAAAACATTGTTATATCTGGAACTGGAGTACAAGCCTAAACATATGGTTTATTCAGGTCGTGTTCCTTTCCTCCATACATATGCATTGAAGAAAGGATAAGGCAAAATTGTCAACAAAAAAATTCAGTGCAAAAAATGGTGGAGATAAGAGAAGGGTGGCTGATTTCTTATTCTGTTCCATGTACTAAACAGTTCACACAGAATTAGGAAACTTTTGAATTCTTTATTAATGAAAAAAAAAAACTAACAATATAAGCCTACTAAAGGGCCTTGGTTAAAAAGTTCAGGCAAAGTATGTACTTTAATCCTGCTTGTCTGTTGAACTACTTTTGTCACACAGATCAGGAAACCCTGGCTATAGCACATACATCCCAATTGGAGTACAGTTGCATAAAGTACTCATCTTTTCCTTCATGGTTTAACCAACTAGGAATCTAATAGGATATCAGCTGCATTAATGCACTCGATGCTGATTGCTTGTTTCAAACATTTATCACTTCTTTACTAGGCTCACACAGAGTGCACTTACTTTTGGTGCTCCCAGGCCATCTGTAAGGCATACTAATATACAAATTACTATACAGTATATATAGAAGAGAAATGTAAAAATCATTGCACATGCATTTTGTGAACATAACATCTTGTACTGAACCTTTTCATCTACACACATCACATGCCGCATAGTGTGTTAGCTAAATAAAACATATGGTTAAATAATGTGTTACATGCTAGATTTCTTGTGACACAATATCAGTTTTACAATGTTCAACTTGATGTGATGTATATTTCTTTTGGAAAATTGTTCTAACAATACAGTGTGGTTTTTTTATAATTGATGTCAGTGGGTTTTGGACCCTTTCAATAGCTACCATCTGTGTTCGTAATACAGTACAGTATCTTTGCCCATTCTGTTTGATGTATATGTTATAGCGTAGCTAGTCATGCACTCTTTAAAACAGGATAGGAGATCTTCAAAGACATGAAAAACACTTCTCTTCATTCTATTTCTCTTGTGATTTGGGGTTTGATTGTGTTAAAAAAAAATCCTACCACATTCATTTTTGGAAAATTGTACAGCACAAATTTATTATATCACTTCAAAATTATTGTGGGATGCACCCATTTACTTTCAGCCAGCTACTCACACCAGGAGAGATGTTTAGGTCCCCCTAGGTAGGTAGATATAGTATGTGCCATGTAGACAAGTACCTTTGAGGATAACTACTGTATCTGCTACATTTATTTATTACTCCATTGCATTGATATAGCGCTTTCAGCTCAACTAGATGTGGAATTCACACATCTGCTTCCGGGTTTAGGCACAGCAGTAGATTTGCTGGTGTCAATAATGAACAATGAGTAGAATTCTCTTGGTGAAAACACGGCTTTGATCTAGCAGACAAACAACCCTACCATGAGCCACCTGTCACTCAGAGGGACGTAGGCACAACCTCTGTTCAATGCTGAATCAGACACGCAGACACTGTGTCAAATTCTGTTGGGTTTTTGTGCATTCCACTTGTTGGCACCTTTGTATCTGCTGATGTATAGTGGTGTACCTTGGGACTGTCCTTGCATTATTTGAAAGCATTTTTGAAAGAAGGCGGATCTGTTGAAATCCTCTCTAGAGAAGAGACAGACTTAGTCATTGGGCTACTGTTTATCACATCCTAAAAGCAATGCCAAGTCACAACATTACGAGTGCCTGTTTATCTGTCATAGGCACATTGCCAGTATTGATGCATTACATGATCACGCCATTTACACACGCGATTTAAGATGATGAATCGTTGCTTCAAAGAAGCCGCTATTCTAATGGTCATGTTGTCACAGTATTTCCAGTCTTCTTGCTCTTTAAGCAGTATTGTGAGCTGGGTCCTGTTCTCCTGCTGTTTTCAGTACATGCTCCAGTTAAGTGGAAACATCTGGATTGGCAGAGTGTGCCTTTGAACATATAGGACAAGTTGAGCCATAAGCTGTGACGGCCACACACAGCAGGCGGTGAAGCATAAGCTGACCTCCAGCCACCCACACAACTGCTGTGTTATGGATTGTTATTGTATCCTTGGCAAGCATAAAATATTAATGTCAATGCATGGGGTAACAAAATAAAAGTTGCATCAAATTTGGATCCATCTGTTGTTTGCTTTTTTTTTTAATTAAATGCGGAGTGGGGAGGGTCTGTAGCAATGCATTACACACCATGTAATAACGACTGTTCCGAAGCCAGACTTTTAATAGCTGTTTTACGCATTAAAGATAACAATTTAACATACGGTCTGCATTTGGTAAATGAAAAATGGTTTTCTATACAGGTCTTTTTTCTAGAAACTATATCTTCATGCTGGGAATAGAGAGACTCTTCAGCTCCATTTGGCTAATCAAACGTTCTCCACTTGCGTTCCAGTTGATAGGATGCTTTATGCCTCTTGTCTGGGCTGTAATTATGTTTTATTAGGTCTTTGTAAAAGATTAAAACACTATTAGCACTGCAGCAACCATCATACTCTCCAGCTGCTGTCTTTGTTTAGAAACAACATGTTTTATGACACCCGCTTTTAGTCACCTACACGATTACAGATAATGCAATTCAGTCCTGATACAGTGGGCAGGAGAAGCACTGATGGGATTGTAACCAAGAGTAGAGGAAGAGATGGAGAAGTAGACAGAGCAGAGAACATTATACATTAGGATTAGAAACATTCATTTAAAATATGTAAATGGGAATTGTAGAGGATTGCTGATAAGGATTGCCATGAAAGACAGAGGGGATTAAATCTAATGGGCAATAATCTGCAAATTAATGTTCATGCCTATGTTTTGATCTCGTATGTACTGTATGGAGCAGAATATGTAAACATTTAGAATTGTACTAGTTTTCTTCTATACTGTATGTACAGTGAGTAAATGATCTGTATCCTTTCTTTCGCAGGTAGTGGAAACCAACTTGGTTGCTTTTGATTGCCACTGGATCATCATAAATGAGGTAAGCTTCTCAAATCCACCAGACACTAGATATTAACCTGCTGTAAGCTGTAAACCTTGTCACTTAATAGCAGACAAAATGTTCAGACTATTATTATTATTATTATTATTATTATTATTATTGATCCATTAATTTTTAGAAGAACTAAATAGTTTTAGTATTTACATTAAATCCCCCATTCTGAGGTTTGAAGGTTCTGGGAAATAAAGGAGGAAAGGAAATGTGTTTCCCTGTTCCTTCACAAAACTAAAGTGCTCTCACCTTCAGCAGTATCTTTGCAAGCTTCACTGTTGCACACTTTTTCTGCTTCTTCCACTTTTTAATAATAATAATGATAAAAATAATAATAATGTTTCCTGCTACAAAAACTGCATTCAGGTTGACAGCCATCTCTCTCTGTTAAAGATATGAATGGCAAGTGATGCATTACTAGGTTACTTGTGTACATGCTGTAGTACCTGCTCTTCATAATATCACAGAGCTCAGTTTTCAATCTGCTGGAATCATTTAGCATCACTATTTGTGAACTATGTCCAGACTCATTTGCTGATTATGACAACAACGCTACACTCACTGTGAAAGAAGAGAAGAGCAGCATGTGCGATTGGAGCGTTATTTACTAATACAAGTTTCAGTCAATATACAATACAGTGGAATATCGGATTGCGAGTAACCCAGTTTGCGAGCATTCTGCAAGAAAATTTGTACTCCATTTTGACTTGATAAACGAGCGAGTCTTGATGTACGCCAAGTATAATCGAATATCACGTGGCACGCATGCGCTTCTTGTTTTGACACCGAGCGTCACGTGATCAGAACTGAGCCAATGGTTCTTCTCTCTCTCGTGCTGCGGAATTGTGGGTGGCTCGATCTCAGTGCGCATGTGTCACTCGTATAGTAAACATTGTGCGCACGTGTACTGTTTATTATAACACTGTGACCATGTGTGTGCACATAGAGCATCTTTTATTTAGTGTTTGTTTACCAAATAGAGACTCACCTGCGCACTTGTGTGAGGGTGAGTCTCTATTCGGTAAACTGTGTGTGTGTGTGTGTGTGTGTGTGTGTGTGTGTGTGCAAAGTACACCCACTTGTCTGCAAGCTACTGTGTGTGTGTGTCTGTGTGCGCACGCGGGTGTGTGTGTGAGAAAATCGTCCCCATCCCCCTCCTCCTCTCCTCTTTTTCAAAGGTAAGGTGCAGATTAATTTCTTTTATTTTTACTTAATATTTTGTATAACTTATTTTTAGATGAATATTTTTGGTTTGTGGAACGAATCGCCTGAGTTTTGATATGCTGTACAAGTACGCTTCTGGAACGAATTATGCTCGCAATCCAAGGTTGCACTGTACCCTGTCTATTTTTCCTTATTAATTCTTATAAACATATAAAAAAAAAAATTTTTCTGGTGCACAAGGTTGTGTTTTAGACAACCCCATAATTCTGAAAAGCCAGGTGCATTGCTTTCTGTCATATGATCATTGAAGTGAAACTGGGTGATTTGAAAAGCAGCAGCTGCTGTGAGTGTGCCAAATGTGTTTAATAGATGTTTTGAAAATGTTGAAGCCAAGAAAACTATATATTTACCCTCTATTACTTCCATCGTAGCAACCACAGCATCAGAGGGGTACAGGTACGCATCTCTTAACGGTTGTGATAGTTTCTGTGAAATAGGATGTTATGCAATGTTGTACGAACAACATATTATACAATTAACAAAGCCATGTGGGATAAGCACTGTGGTGAGGTTTGTAGTGAAACCTTCTGTTTTAGATTAGATTAGATTAGATTAGATTCAACTTTATTGTCATTGTGCAAAAGTACATGTACAAAGCCAATGAAATGCAATTAGCATCTAACCAGAAGTGCATAAGTGGCCTATTTACAATAAATAACAATGTGGTAACAAAAATCAGGCTGTTTGTACTTGTGCTGAGGCACCTGTAGCATCTGCCTTATGAACGAAGGGTGCATAGTCAATGATTTGGTTAAGAGTTATCTTTGATTATGCTTCATGCTCTTTGCAAGAATAAATGTTGGGGTTGTTCAGGTGAGTCAGGGCAGAATGGAACTATTTAAGCAATAAGCAACCTGGTTTGATTCCAGGATGGGTGACAGAAAGGCTTTAGGGTGGGTGAGGAATCTTTCGTATCGCTTTTGCGATGACATGGGTGAGTGCAACTAGATGAAAAGGTTTTCCTTCCAAACTGATGCACTCTTTTCCCCTCTTGCTCCAGCTTTCACTAACACTGGTTTAGTGCATTTGGGAGCCAAGATGCACTTAGGATAATATTTTTAAATTAAAATTAAGAAGAGATATAATGATACACAACATCAAAGATGCACAAGATCCATCCACTGTGTGTGGGAAGCTGTTGGGTTTACTGCATCTGTTGGGGATGGGATTTTTAACTGTGGTATAACTTTCTGAAATACATGAATGAATGTTATCCACTGCATACTGTACCTGTACTATGATGATGTGCTGTGGTAAGCTACCGAATTGAAATTAAAACTGGTAAAGGAGGAAGCTAACAGTCCTATAAACTAAAAATTTTGTATATCTGTAGTTACTGTAAGCATCACAATTTCAAGTTACTATATGTGTAACTACTATAATCATTTCCTTGGTCATGCATGCAGATTAAAATTCATGCATCTGTTATGAAATGTCTTCTCAACAGCTCAATGAAAAAATACCCCTTGTCCTGTATTTTCTTGATCAGTCCTGTAGGAGGATTCCTGCATTGTAAAAACTCTTGTTAATTCAATTTAGTAAAACAAATAATAATAACCTTAATATTCCATCTTTCACATTTATCCTTGGGCCAAAAAGAATTAACATTCCATAACTACTGTATGTTTTCTTATCTGCCCTATTTTGTGGTTAGCTGGTACAAAATCTAGAACAATCCTCCACAGCCCTGTTCTTCACAACTGGATTTTGGAAGGTCACCGCACAAACATACAGTTTTTCCAGGGTTCTTGATTCAAATCGTGAAGTATTTACTAATTGGAACAGGCTGTTTACATCTAAACCTATTCATGCAGTGAAGTAGTTCTTCAGGGCCAGGTAATAATAATGCACCTCTGCTGGCACTTTATAGGCACTTATTTCCAATGACTGATTCTCCACCTAAATGTCAGTATTTTCCCCTGCTTCCGAGATGCACTGCAATGTTTTCACAATGCAGTTCAATGACATTGCCTTAGACAATGTCATAATCAGGCTTATATAGTAGAGTATCTCATCATTATAATCTAAAATGATTATGATGGCCTTGTTTAAAAAAAAAAAAAAAAGTTTATGGCACATAAGTTCTAAGTAAGGAAACAGCCAAAGGCCTCTTGCAGAAATGTAAATGCAAATAATGTAAATATAAAATAAATGGGTGGAGAGCACTAATCATCTCCGCGTTTTGCAACACTGCACAGAAATGGACATTCATTTGTGCACACACCCCAGTACACTGTAGACCGGACAATCATGGACATTGCACATTTGCACCCACATTGCACATTTGCACACTTTCTGGACATTTCCATTCATTTCCATTTTTATTTCCATTTGCACATTTGTACACTTCTGGACAAATTTTATTTGTCTTCTTTTCATTAATTTTCACTTTTTATTTGCATTTAAATTTATTTTGTCTTTCTTATATATTTTAAATTTTTTTTATATTTTGTTCTACTTTCTTATAGTTCAGCTATTTATTTCTTTTTCTATTTCTCTTTCTTCTTTCTTGTTAATTGTTTTTAAAAGTTTTAAGGTCACAGGCCTTTCAGTGCATATCGTACTATGTATGACTGTGTATGTGACAAATAAAATTTGAATTTGTGCTCTTGGAATACAAAGCTCTGCTTACAGTATGGTAAAGTGCCAATGCTTTGATTTTCAATAAAAACAAAGAGGACTTTGATTGCTACTGTATAAACTCAACAATACAGAATACACGTTTTATTTTCTTTGGCTGATCTTCATATCACTATGCACCATACATATACATCAATCATGGCTCGATCACAGCTAAAGAAAAACTGCAATCCAGCTAATTAGTGTTAAGTAAACAGTTATGTCAGCAAATGCAGTCAGTTGTTTGTGGTAGTATTAGCTTCCCTGTATATCTTTGCTTTGTTTGGATATTACTTGGGCACCATTCCATAAAACAAAGGCTGTATGAAGAAAAAAAAATCAGAATGTGCATGTGGATATCTACTGAGTTAACTGTAGGTTTCAGAGCAAGGGAAATTTATATCCAATATCCTAATACATGAATGTGCAAAGTTACATGACACAGAAACATTGTCACATTGTGAGTTCTAAATTATTTATGGCATGGCAACTTACATTGCTCATGCCTGGCCTGACTTGATGGCAATCTAAGGGTAGGAAAAAGTGACAAAACTGTACCTCTAAACTAGGCCACAACCCTGTAGGCTTTTATTTGTGTCATTCTGATTTAGCTGCACTAATTAAGCATCAAGAGCCGTTCGCATTTGTCAGCTGGTGATAAAACAGTAACTGGGCTATGACATTTTCAGGTTCATGTGACTATGCCTGCCCTAAAAAGTGCCATCAAGTAAGTTTGTGTCATCTATTTAGAGGAACACATATAGCTTCTGTTTTATGTTCTTGCTTGACAGTCATAGCATTTTATTATTTAATTAAAAGTTTATTCAAATGTTTAAGATTTGCATTCTGAGGACAGTAAGCATATACCCAGGTTTATGTCCACCATAAAGACCACTAGACAGAAGAAAAGACACTGTTTGTCCTGTTTGACAGGAACCCAGCAGCATTATTGGGAAGACTTTCAGTATCAGGGAATTAAGTTGTCACAGGTAAAAATTGAAAATTCCTACACTTGTCAGATACTGAGGTTAGGCTACATTTGCTCCCATCTCATCAACCCTGATCTATGCATTCTGGCCTACGTGTTATCAAAAAACATGGCTTCGGCTTAAAATAGTTCAAACTCCACCTTGGGTTGCAAAAATGGATGAGACGGTGCTCCTGTTCCCTTTTTCTCTATTCTCCTTACTTTATGACTGCACTCACCTTCTTCCCTTAGATTAGCACCCATTTGGGAAATATCTGTAATATAAATGGCTCTTATAAATAGATGGTCTACTTCAGCTCTGGCAGCAGTTATAAAGAGAGTGTGAATGAGGTGACCTCAGACTAAAGACAAAAGGAGGACAGTGGCCTTGCTGGAAGAGTAAACAGTTCACTGTTTGTGATTGAGAGTTGTTGTGTACCTGGGAGAATCACTGAGAGCAAAGAATGGCTTGTGGGTCTTAAGAACCTTTGTGCGGAGGGATTTATCTTGAACTGAAAGTGTGTCAATGTCAGAAGTGCCATTTTAAAATATAGTACTACTGAAAAGTACTAGCAGATCTTTTGATCAAAGGTTTTGCACATGGATTGGAGTTTAAAAAGAAAAAAAATTGCAAAGCATATTGTTCTTGATCAAGAAAGGAACTGTGTCAAGTCCATCCCGGAATTCAGGAGATTGCCTTCGGAGACATCACAAGGATTGATTAATTTTTGTAGTAAATTATGTAGTAAATTAAAGTAAACTGTAATCATAGTACTGTAGATAAGTGCTTGTGTAGCTACAGTAATCCTTTAAACCATCAGGAAATTGTCTTGTTTATGCTAATCTAAATCACAAAACAATCCTTATTTTATTACACACATTGTGGTTTAATAACCTCAAAGAAATGATCAGAACGTGAAAAATATAATGAGAATGGGAGGCATTTTGTTAGAGTAAAACAAATTTGCAGTGAATAATGTGATAGTTAGGCCTACTGCAAAATATTGGCAATATTCTAGACTGCTATTATATTTGTATCTACATGCTTGCCATATTCTCATTCACATGTATCAGAGTATTAAATTTTTTTCTTGTTTTTAATATTATATTACAATTGACAGAAAAAACACTATTTTCTTTTTCAGGCAGAATTTTCTATCCCTCAGTTTTTATGCATGAAAGCAAGGTGCCTTTTTTTTTAAATGTGGTGATCTGAATGCCGGTGGAAAATCTATTTTGGAAGTGTCTACTCAAGAAAAAATCTGGCAATCCCAGAGGCATGTCCTCACTGCAGGTGGTTTGATTTTAAATGGGAAGCCCAGAAAATTGACTTAAGCAGCTGCATAACCTGAATATCCATCACTTTTCTTAAGTAAATACGGATGCAAGTTTTTTTACATAATTTACTTATTCTGAAAATGGCTCCATATGCCCCAAAAACATTTAAGGTTTAGCCAAAGAAACAAATATTTTACAAACTGAATTAGTTAACATCCTACATGTCGCCTTTAATCCCAGCATAAAAGTGTCAATAATTAACTGACAAGTTTCATCAGCACTGCTTTACAGTGTCCTTTCTTGCTGCATATAATTATCTGCATATTATTGCTGCATATTAATAGCGATTTATGTGGGATTTCTGTCTGCAGGAGATCTCAGATCTGGATGTGCAGGAGTTGGTGGTGAAATCTATAGGACGTCTGACTCTCATCCGACAGACCTTCCCTCTTCCTCAGAATGCCAGCCAGCAATGTGTGCGGAACAACCACCGAATCAACAACTCTCTCTGTAACCCCAAAGACCCCAAGGCTCAGACATTAGAGGTACTTTCCACTCTGTTATCTTGTATTCATACCCATTCTTTCCATCCTTGTGTATAAATTCTTGCTCTTATCCGGTACTAGCATATAGTGAACTTCACTGAGATGATGTTGTTTTAGTTGACTGTGTGATACAAAATTTGTTTGCAACAAACGGTGAAGTTAGTTGAAAGACGTTCTATGAATCTGTCAGTTTTGAAACTTCAAATAAATTAACATAACTCCTGAAAACAAACCCCCTAGAAAACTAGGGTGCTTGTGCAAGTGATGGAACTTTCTGATTGGCAGGTGAGAAGAGATGCCTCCCCGAACTTTATAGATAGATGTCGGTATTTCACGTTATATGCCGCTTTTTCCTCTTACAAAACCTTGGATGCCACAGAGACCAGAGATTTTCCTCTGAGGAGAAACTTTGTTGCCAACAAAAGAGGAATAAAAAAGCCGATTTTAAAAGGAAATGACAGACCCCACTTTTAATTAAATAATTAAATACTGTCTCATCTTGCATTCCTGGTTATATCCCTAAAGTATGCTGTAGTATCAGAGTTGTTACTACTACTCTCCAGTGGTTTGATTTTATTATGCATAGAATGTGCGTGTGTGCAAATGTGTGTATGTGTGTGTTCATGTGTATGTTAGAGCAGTGAAGGGTGGTGCATTTAGTCTAGGCTTGTTTAGCAGGAATGAGGGAGAACAGATCAGAGAACACAAGCTCAGGCCAGAAGAAGACCAATTTCACACAGCTCTGGAGCGTATCATCTCCTGTCCCCTCTCTCTCTCTCTCTCTCTCTCATATAACTTGTTCCCTCTGGACCAGTGATTATGTTGGCCCATGAGAAGAGGCTGCAGCATTCAGGCTTCTCTCTGACCTCTCCTGCTTCCTGCTTTCTCTCCCCCTTCTCCAGCTACCACATCATGAATCTGTTAGTCCTAAAAGAATTTCTCACAACCTTTGAATCAACTCCCCGCTGTGTCTGCTCTCTCAAAACACAGTGTGATTTCCTCTCCAAAATGAAAACTTTCAAGAATTGGGAGAAACCACTGAGCAAATTCAAAAGTAATGATGGCACCACTCCATAACAGACAGGATTGCCAGTCAAAGATCTTTTCCCGGATTGCTACTCTTTTTGTCAGTCTATTTTCTGGATGGTTCCCACTGGGCTGTCAAGGCGAACAGGAGTGTCCTTTTTTTTTTTTTTTGCTTTGACAACTCTGCCAGAGCCTTGAGGTTGTCTGGGTCATTTATTCGGCAACTCCTGTGGATTTTTAGAAAAATGTAGATAGTTTTAAACTGTGTTACCTTTCAATTGGATTATTTCTGACTTGAAACAAAGGTAATGTTATCCGAAGAGCATTGATGTCTAGCGGTCTGTCTGTCTAATATAGTTTAATATTTATTGGCTACAGGTCAACATTCAATAACTCTATAAATATATTTAAAGATGTTAAAATATTGTATTCGGTTAGAGTAAAATAAAGACAACAAATGTATTTTATGTAATACGTATGAGAAAAACATACAGTATACCATGCTATAATTCTACTTTAGGCCATTTTTTCCTAGGGCTGCTTGTTTACCAGAACATGATTGGCACTGAGTGTTGAGTTAAAGACATTAACTGAAGCTTTGCAAAACCATTAAAAGTAAATCCTCCCGAAAATGGAGCAGACATCTTTAAATAGCTTATTGCACAGACCATACTTTTCGGTTCAAACTGTTATGACTCACCATTCAGGTGCAAGTCACACTAAAACAAGTCATATTGTTTTTAGGTTTTGTCCATACTACAATAGCATTTTCAGGTCAGTTGCTCCAAAATTGGTAGAAAATGGACTGCTAGCCATGCACATGCGCATCTGACACATTATTTCTTTCCATTATTTCCACCATTGTTAATGGTTTTGACAGAACACACAGGGTTTTTCTTTATTCAATTATTATTTACTGCATTATGGCAGCTAAATATGAGAGAAAATTCTGTAATTTCTTTGCTACAATACCCTTCCGCAAGGCGATCGGACGAAGAAAGAAAAAAAGTTAAAGAGCTTGGACCAGATTGACCTGATCTTTTAATTAAGCAGCAGTCAAGTGATTGCGGCCGAGCTTACAAAATATTTAGCACCAGCCGCCACTGGTCAGATTATTATAAAACTACACTGCCTGGCTAAAAAGAAAATCATTATTTTGGTATGCATCAAGCAAAAAAACTACTAGCCACTAGGTAGTTATGAAAAAGGGCTTTAATATGTTGGAGACATAAAGATTGAACTTTGGAGCAATGTTAAAATGTTATGTGATCTGATGAGTCCAGACTGACCCTATTCCAAAGTAATGGGCAGGTCAGGGTCAGGGAATAAGGGAAAGTGCAAGAAGCGATGCACCCTCCATGCATAGTGAAAACTGTACAAACCTCTAGAAGCAGCGGTATGATCTGGGGTTGTTTTTGTTGGTCAGTTCTCAGCTCTGCAAGATTACTGTATGTGCCAGGAAAATAAAGACAGCTGAATGACTGAATGACCAGGTTATCACATCTATGGAGTTTTTCTTTCCTGATGACACCGGCAAATTGCAGGACTTTTACTTTGAAAGAGTGGATCTGGGAGTCTGAGTAATCATTTTCACACATGATTTGGCCACCACATTGAATCCTGTAATGGAATATTAAGTCGATCAAATGGAATATTACAGATTTTTTTTATTTTTATTTTTATTTTTTACTTTTCCATCGTACATGATCAAATATGTTTTATCAACATAATGAAAGGATTTAACATGAGCATAAAGTGGCAACAGTTTTAACACTTCGCTGGGCTTTTTACAGTGTTTAGTCACCTAGCCATTAAACACAGACAGAGCTAAAACAAAGCCATGAGTATAGAACCAACAAACACTTTCTGCCCTGAAATTTTGCAGGGGCACAAACACAATGAGCTCTATAAATTCATGTTTATAATTAATGGACTCACTAATTTTTTCTGTGATTAGGCCAGGTCAGCCAGCAGCTGGAGTCACAGATGGAATTTGAACACAGGGGTGTGACGACAACAAAAAAATACTGCTGGAGTTAAATCAAGTTAAAAAAGTATGCAAGAAAAGTACATTTACATGGGAAAAAGTCGTTTGTAAGTCAGCTATGTAGGCAGGTATTTAGGACATAATTCTTCTTAATTAAATGTATTCATTTTTGGGGGGACAAACAAAAGATTACCTTTACCCTTTGACATGGCATGACTGATGTTTCATGCAAACAGAGATTTGAGCCATAATGAGTAGCTTTACGTTTATACAAAATGCAACTAAATATAAATATAAAATATAAAGTGTTATACGACTTGCGTGGACAATGCATGTGAAAATTCGAATTGAAAGTCAATGCTACAAATATTCAAATAAAGCAACGACCTTCCTTCCCCTTAGCCATTACATATTCTCACTACTACACTGATTGTGTATGAAAATGACCTCCAGGTCGACTACATTTTCTTTTGCACATCATCTTTCCATTGAGGGGTTGGATGAGATTACAGCTGTTCAACATTGGGAAGGTTTACCTAAGTCATGTCACAAAAATTACAACTTTTAAATAAAAATAGCACATCTCTCTCCAGCATTAAAAACAAGAATCACAGTGTCACACGGACACAGATGGAGTGTTTTGTGGTGTCCTAGCCCCCTAAACCTGATCTTAAGCCGCTTTCATACACACAGGACTCCAATGAGAAATCTCAGCAAGGATGATTTTGGAAAGGATATTGGCATACTCCTAGAGTATTTCCTGGAACTCCTGGGCTCTCATGGGGCTCGCTTCAAACTCCCCAAGCATCTCTTCAATCTCGCCAATCTTGGCAAAAAGCTCTGGAATTATTGGACATGTCAATTCTTTTCATAGGCTTAAAAAAAAAAAAAGATCGATACATTTCTCTTGGAGCGCTCTTCTGGCTCCTGGTGAGATTGAAGAGTATTGGCGAGTTATCCAGGAGAGAGTTGGCAAGATCAAGGAGAGCGTTGGCGAGACCTCCCGATAGGAACCGCTCGGCACGTGACGCTAGCGTCTTTTCTCGCACCTTACTCGTGGCATTCTCGCCAAGCTCTGCTCATATTTACGGGCATATTATTGAGCATTCCTGTACGTAGACCTTTTCTTGGTCACAGCATGACCGTTTCGTCAAAATTGTGAGAAAGGCAAAGCCGAGATTCCTTCTTGGGCTCCTACTGTACTTGCACAGTATAAAAGCTTTAGTGAAGTACAGTATGAAGCTTTAGTGTTGTACTTATGGCATGCAGACAGCTTGGATATTAGGACACTAATATTGGTCTTGTAATTGTAGAGACTCTAACTTTTAATTTTAATTTATCTTAATATCTTCACAAGCAATGGAATTAAACTACCAATACTGTAAAGCGGGAACATTCACTATCTATATTCAAATGCTGAAGTCAAGAAAATTTCTTGACATTTATTGGTGAACTTGGATCACATACACACTCAATATAGAGTCAAGTGTGCACAAGCTTTGTGGGAAATCAGCGATGGATAAAACGCCATGGCCACTTGACACTATTTATTATGGCCTCATTAAAACAGAGACAACACTTGGGAAAGATTAGGGCTGCACAATCAATCAAAGTGGAATTAACTCTCCTTCCACATAGCCTATTGTGTCTTTGTGTGTGTGTGTGTGTGTGTGTGTGTGTGTGTGTGTGTGTGTGTGTGTGTGTGTGTGTGTGTGTGTGT
>JAQMYK010000039.1:16056076-16070003 GCA_030014345.1 Clarias buthupogon | reverse complement strand
CTAAAATTCAGGTAATAAAATTCAAGTCGAACAAATTCAGGTCTTCACATCCGGGATATCACAGGAAGAGCAGTGGATTGCTTGTAATATATTAACTTGTAACTTGTAATATCAACTTGTAATATATAAATCTTGTGATTATATTGACATGTGCTTTCTCAACATTTACAAAATTTTGATTTGAGGGGGCAAGACATTTATTTGAGGGGGCACTGCCCCCTCTTGCCCCTGCGTAGGGCCGGCCTTGTTAAACCGTACTATCTACACTTTACGTTTTTCTTAATTACAAAGTTTTTATGGTTACCTTTATTTATAAGCAATATAAATTTTACAAAGTGTAAACAGCATGTATGTTGTTGCTGCTGCTGTGGAAATTAATCCGAATTATTTTTGGCCTTAGGTCAGGTAAGACGTCTCTGACATTGTCTTTGGTTTAGGAATGGCTTGACACAAGGAATGCGACAGTTGTAGCCCATGTCTTGGATGCATCTATGTGTGGTGGCTCATGAAGCTCTAACTCCAGCTGCAGTCCGCTCCTTGTAAATCTCTCCCAAAATTCCTGAATCAGTTTTGTTTCACAATCCTCTCATGGCTGCAGTTATTGCTGTTGCTTGTGCACCTTTTTCTACCACCTTTTTTCCTTGCATTCAAATTTTACGTTAATGTGTTTGGATGCAGGACTCTGTAAACAGCCTGCTTCTTGAACCAGACTAAGAGACTATTTAAAGACTCAGGAAACCTTTGCAGGTGTTTTGAGTTAATTACCTGATTAGTGACACCATGAGTCTCCAATAAAATTTTTACTGATACTGGATAGAAGATACTGAATTTTGGACAGGCTAGTCTTTGCTCCCTGTGGGCTTGGATGCCATCTTTCTGTCATAAGTTTGCTGTTATAGGTATATACAGTAGTTGGTAATCAGGCGGTGTAGTGGTTAGCACTGAGCACCTCCAGGGTCCGGTTCGATTCCCGGCCAGGTTCAATTCCCGTCTGTGCGCATGGAGCATGCTCACATCGTACTTGGTGGGTTTCCTCCGGGTGCTCTGGTTTCCTCCCACAGTCCAAAGACACGCAGATTAGGCTAATTTCCGTTTTCAAATTCATGTAGTATGTGTGTGCCCTGCGATGGATTGGCACCTTGTTCAGGGTGTACCACGCCTCATGCCGTAAGTCTCCTGGAATAGGCTCCAGGCCCTCCGCGCCCCTGAATACAGGATAAAGTGGTATAGAGTGAGTTGGTAATCACAATGTGGTCATAATGTTATGTATATGCACTGTTTTTATTAATCAAATAGATACAACTAAAAGGATAACCCTTTCCTCAACTTTGCTTAATAAATTTTTAATATTTTCCCTCTTTCCTTAGTAGAATTGCTTGAAAAGCCTGTTTTACCCTCAACTTTATAAAATGTAAAACGAAAAATCAATGAAAATGCATTTTTACCTTAATGTTTTCTTTGTCGTTTTATCCAATATAGAAAATACCAATCAGTTTTAACCAGACCAGACTGTTATTGCATTTTAAAATAAATAATTGTAAAAAATCTTAAAAGCATTTAATATATTTAAAACCATGTTCAATATACACATGCATGACATGCCAAATCTGATTACTAGGGTGAGAGGTACAGCATGTACGCTTGAGCACATGTCTAATTTGTAGAGCCTTGCCAGTGGGTAAGTGTGGTTGTTTCTGGTTCTTCCTCATTTATCAAATGACATTTTTGGAAAATGTCAAGTTGAACAATTTATTTCTCAATATAGAAAAAAAAATGGTTTGTGGGTATTTAAAAGTTCAGACCCTTCATCCCACACCACTTTGTTCCATAACAAGAGTGAGAGGTAATTTATTGATATATTGTATACCAAAGGTTGTTGGGCTCTTAGGCCATTACAACACATTACTTTTTCTGTGCTTAGCTCATCTCCATTATGACTTTCGAATGCAGAGTGATTTTTCCTTGAGCTGAAACTTATCCTTACTGTCACATGCAGGGACTTTTGAAATATTCATGAACTTGTGCTCTAGGGAGACCAAGATTGAAGCAGCATGCAATATGAAGCAGCTAGCTGTTGCTATGGCAATTAAACACTCAGTCATATGACTGGGCGAACCGTAGCTATCAGCCCAAACAGCCTGCGTTTTGCTTTGTCAGCGTGTCATTACCATGGATAGAGCCACAGAGTGCTTGAGCTCTAAGGATATGTTTACAGAGTGCCTGAGGCACCATGTTAGTGACACGAAACACACTCTCCGGCTGCAATGTGATAGCAGACTGAAACACCCCCACACAAGGCTGCGAAAGAGCGCTGCAGTTTTATAAACAAGTCATTGACTTGGCATGCTCAGGTACAATATTGATTGTAGTGCATTAACATAGACAAACAATGTAGACTCTAAAAAAAAAAAAAAACTGTTTCCACAGAGTTAGAGTGTTGCATCCTAATGATGAAAGCAGTAGATAAAAGCAGTTCACATGAGTGTTCATATGCTGTACTAGTCAGCATTTAACTCTGTAATCCCCTCAAAAGTCCATGCAGTTAAAGAACCTAGGACATAGGCCAGGTCTGTGTCAGTAGATTACCACAAACAGTACGGGTGTGAAGATACAGTTTGTCTCACCCACTGCTTGATTATGGCAAAAAAAAAGAAAAAAAAATATTTTGGTCAATATTGAGATTACAATAATTAAAAATTATATTTCATTGACTTTGGAACATGCCATAACACTAAAACCATCTGCCTAATATTATGTAGGTCCATCTTTTGCAGACAAAACAGCTGATACAGTATATCAAAGCATTGTATTGCTAAAATGAGAACACTCTGCTTGACTGATCAGGCTGCGGCGTCATGCACCAACGCTTATCTAAAGTGTTTACCAGTTTGAATCCCTGATCACTAACAGAGCTTATTGGGCGCATATCTTTTGCTAAAAAAATGTGATGGAATATGTTATTTCTTAATGTCTCTGAGAGCTGGATGGGAAGGCGGTTGCAGGATCAAGAGGCTTAAATTGCTGACTGCGCCACGATGCTGCTCTTCGTCAACCTCCTTGAAGCCAGTGTTTTCAAACAGCTGAATTGAATTTACCTTTCTTGTTGACCAGAGTCTCTTTTTCTGCCATCTTTTCACAAGCCGGGCCAAAGATTCCATTAGATAAAATTTTTATTTTACTAGTAAAACACTCTGCTAAGCAAAATAATCGCTGTCAATTTGGTCTTTTGGCTCTTCTTCAGTTGCAATCAAACTGCCCCCTTGTATCAAACTGCCCCCTTGGATGCTAATAGGTTTTGCCCGCAAGTAAACTATCTTACTGTGTAGAATCAAACAAAAATATGTCACTGAGTTTGGACTTTTAGGGTGGAATGAGAGTGTATTGTTGTAAAGCAAATGGACTTAAAACAATAATGTTGCTGTGGAACAAAATGATGCACAATCATTTATTTGTAAAATTCAATTAAGTGCACAGCCCTCCATGTCCTGAGGCCACTGCTGTACTCAATGTACTGTACTGATGACTTAGTGGCCACTTCCAACTATACCACCATTATTAATTTTTTGTGACAACATTGTTGTGGAGAACTGGTGGCAGGAGAACAACCTCCTCCTGAGCATCAGCAAGATCAAGGAGCTGATAGTGAACTTCAGCATGAAGAAGGCGAAAGACTACTCCCAAACAGTCAAAGGGATCACAGTGGAGAGACTGGACAGTTTCCAGGGCCTTGGTATTCATGCCATGCAGGACCTGTCATGGTCCTGTCCTGTTAACAATCATAAGGTACCTGCACTGCTCTCTAAAGTGCTATGAAAATATTACACCTGCACCTTCAAGAACATTTTGGCAGGAAGCATCTCAGACTAGTTTGGAAAACAGAACCAAGCAGGACTGATGGACACTCTAAAGAGTAGTGAGATCAACTGAGTGCACTAACCACACTGAGCTCTAAAGCAAGCAGTCCTGATAGAAAAGGAAGAAAATAGTCTTAATACTGTATGTCACATGTGTACTTATAAACATGTACTGTGGTCCTGAAGCAGTGACAGTTGAGGACATTTTTTCAAGGAACACCAGTGGCAGCTTGGTGGTGCTGGAGCTTGATCCCAGCTTTTTTGTTGTTGTTGTTGAGTTTTTGAGAGGTCACTCTGAGCTTTAGACCACAAGACCAGAAAGACCAGAAAGTGAAGGACCTCAACCATCCAAAAGTGGACTTTGTTGGAACACCCACCTCACCCACATTCCTGTTAATTTATCTGTATTATTCCATGTTTATAAATACTGTATGTTAGTAATTCCATTGCAACCACCTCAGTCTGATGTACAGTATTGTACTACATATACTGTATTACACATTTTATTTCAAATATTGTCTATATTGTTGGTGCCATTTAGCTTTAATATTCTTCAAAGTTTCTATTTTTCCTTTCCTACTTGCATGCAAGTAAATTCTGGTTTAAATAATTTTTTTGGTCAGATAAAGTCAATTCACTATTTGTTATACAGTGTATAGTGCAAATATGAATTTGACACCAAACAGCAATACAGTTTATTAGATGCATTAGAGCTCTCTGTAGTGATGTCCTTGATGTTCAGTCAGAGATGATAAAAATCTTTGCTGTTTACATGCAAAGATTATCACAGATGTTTATGGAACCATTCCAAGTGCAGAATCAAAATGGATTCTTTATGTTGTTGTTCTTTTGCCTGCTCCCGTCAAGGAGTCACCACAGCGCACATAGCTTTAAATATTAAACTGTATGGCCTTCCTGATGCAACAATTCCATTTTCTCCAGGCTTGGGACTGGCACTGCATCCAGTGGCTGGGATTTGGGCATTTGGTGGGAAGCGAATCCAGGTTTGACACCTGCCTCTGAACCACCAATGCCCTCTCATGAATGAGTTCTTTATATATGTCTTAAAATGGATGCTCTGTAAAATCTATAAAATCTCCATTTATACTTGATTATTAAGTCCAAAGTTGCGTTCATGTGGGAAGCAAGGTTTAATTCCAGCCTTACCATAACAATGAGAAAAGCAGTCAGCACATTTAGCTTTTTAATCACACTGATTGTGTTGTTGAGCTCAAAATTATTTTTGTCCACACAGGTTTATTGCACAAGGAGTGCAAGGTGTCAAAAGTACATGCTCAGAATGCAAACATTTTCTACTTGAGGAGGCAATCAAACAGAAAGGTTTACATGGCTATTATTCTTCAGTTTAATCCATTATTTAAAGGATTTTTCACCTGCTTGACTGCAATGGAATTTTGTTTGGATTGGTCACAATGGCTTGAATCTGTTGCTATTGTCGTGTATACGTGAAAGTTTTTTTCTGATTGAGCTTTCAGTGAGATTGTTGATGGATTATTAGGCTGCAGGTAAGCATCTGTTGATGGAAAAAAGCGGCCAGCTTTATTGGAATAGATATAATTCATTTGAATGAATGCTCTCTATATAATGTTCGGTTCAGAATAAACAGGCCATCAGAAAGTGTAGTGGAGATGTTGTTAATTTGCTGGGATGTGACTAGTGCTGGTCGTCACTCGAGACCCTGTCCCTAGACAACCTGGTCACATTCACACATATACTGACACACACCCCGCCTGTCAGTGGCAGTATGATTAAGGGGAGCAACTCCTTGCATAAGCTGTAGAAATGTCAAGAATACTCACGATAGGACAGCACACAAAGGGAGATTATCTTGGGACAGAAAGAGGCTTTATAGTATGCTAATCATGCCATTCTGCTCCAAGAGTCTGGACAAGCCCCCTTGTTGATGTTCGTCAGAATGAAACTAAAGCTTGGAATATTAAAATATGTACTACCTGTTTGTTTTTCTTCGTCTTTTTTCTTCTTCTTTCATTGCCTTGTTTTCCTTTCTTTTTTTCTGTTTCTCTCACTTCCTTAATCACTTTACTTCTGTTCACTCCTGGGAGATCATGGGAATGTGGTAGTTTATCTCTCCAGTTAGTGAATGACAACAACCAGCATTTGGGTTGAAATTCATCCAGCAAAACGGATTTTAATTGTAAATGCCTTTTCTCATCAAACTGAATCTGAAATGCTTAGCGTGACTGTTGAATTTGTTGGGAGGTATTGCTAAAATGAGAACAGTCTGCTTGACTGATCATGGTAGGGATGTTGTATAGACTGTAGTGAAACTAATCCTCTGGGTTAGTGTGCGTCCTAGATTTTTACGCCACATTTGTTGTGTTCGGATTTGTCCCCACATTTTCACATGTGGGGTGAGACTTCACAGATCTGTGGACATGCAATGCCCCTATATTGATCATGTGGTTTGTGAAATGTATTACAAACACTTAGGCATTATGCTTTATCCTTTTACCCTCTTAATTTTCTACACTCATTTTCTGAAGGTCTCGTTTCATCATGTCAGTTATTGCGGAGGAAAATCAAATAGATTGGACTGCATATCAGGGTTTGGTAGAGGATTTGTATAAATTCCAAGCCAAATCAATGATATAACTAAGAATTAATAACTTACTTTAAAGCAATGCAGACTTTTATACATACTTAAATTAATGAGTCTCTTGGGAATGATCTGTCGAATACCAAAAGTGAAAAGTCTCTTTTAAGCAACCCTGCAAGAAATGAGATAAATTGAACTTATTGCGTGATTAATTGATTATAATATATTATGCAGTTTCAGATGTACTGGTGTAAAAGCCTTTGTCCTTTTCATAATGTGCAAGTGAGTTAAAATAAGAATGAGAGTAAATAAATAACTAAGTAACTAAATACATACATACAGTACATACATACATACACACATACATACAGTACATACATACATACGTACATATATACATACATAAATGGTGCAAAGAGTTTATCAGGGAATACACGTGCATAGTGAAAGTCAAAAACTCCCCTATGGGTTTTACAGAACAAACTTAAAGGCATACAGTATAAAAGGCAAAATCTGGCTGTCAACAAGATTTATATGTAAGGGAATGCATTCAACTCTCTCTCTCTCTCTCTTTCTTTCCCTCCCCTTACACACACACACACACACACACCATAACTGCAGCACATAGAGAGACATAATAGCAGGTGAAACTGCTTCTTTCAGACTGTATTCCATTTCTGGCCATGTTCCCTCCAGTACCATGGCATGTATTACAGAATAAATGTTAAGGCCCAGTGTTCACAGACATTGTTGGAAATGTTCTTTTTGCCCCCACTGCATAATTTAACTTTATGTATTATGCAAATATAAGGGGACTGCTTGATGATCCCTCTAATGACATGTAATGAAAGTTTTTTGTGAAATGTGCTGTATGTTTGTCATTTACTGGCAATAGTACAGTGTTTTAGATGAGTCATTTTAATACAATATTTCCATATCCATATTAAGATCTGGTTTGTTAGTTTTACAAAAGTGTATGTACTGTATGGGCTATGTGACTATGCACGTGTGACTGTCATCATCTCCTTCACTACTTGCCTCAGTTTGTTCTCTGTCATGAAAGAAGCGCTGTATTTATGACGAGTTTTGAAAGCAGATGGGGGAAAAAGATGATTCTTCATGCTGGCTGTGAGCAGGGAAATCATTTGCCTGATTCTCTGTGTAATTCATAGCAGAGGAGCGGCTCGTTTGATGTTTCGGGGGGGGATGTGGAATGTCATATTTAGGCTGTACTGTTTTATTCATGTTTTTTTATGCAAGCAAATCTATTGATTTATTTATTTATTTATTTATTTATTTTACCTATCTGACTGTGAGGAAAATAGAGCATGGTGGCAAATCAATTGCTCGCACAACATGCACTTGCTTCATTCCACTAGCCAGTGACTTATCCATGTGTTTAAACAGAAAGTTTTCATGCAGAGATTTTTCATTCTTTCTGTTATGTACGTGAATGATCTGTGCAGTTGTCGTCACATGCTGTAATTTTTAAGGTTAGAACCTTCATGTGTCTACCAGTTGTGTAGACAACATTGATTTTGGACATCTGTAATAGAAACAGACTATTGCTGGTAGCAGGCATGGTATATTAAAAAGAGATTTTAAGCTACTCTTATGGGAATTATTAGACGGTGCAATCTTAAAATCATGCTCACTGTGGTAAACATCCTAAGTCAGTGTGTCTTACGTAATAAGACACATTACACTTAGTCCAGTGTCAAGTGGACTGGCCATTCATGTGTACAGTATGTCTCTTTTTCATTGATTTACATTTGTCTTAGGCTGTGTTTCACATCAAGTGCCTTAAATTTTTTACCCTAGGATGACTGATTTTTTAGGGCTGTCTGAACGCATAAAGCTGATGTTTTTTTAGATCAGACCTGTCTCTATTTATGTGGCCCTAGAACGGATACATATCCTACGTATCCTATATGTGGTCATGTGACTGAATGGTCGGAATTCATGCATGTTCTACCAACAGTTGAAATCTTCTAGAGAAAATGCTCAAGTTATTTAGCATTTTAAAGGAGATAGAGGGCCGGGGAACAGTCGTCTGAGTTGTGAAACATGAAACGTCAGGTTGATGCAGCAAATAGTGAGGGGTAGGGAAAGCCTGATGGAAACGGGGTTAATTACCTTAGTGACCGTGAATAGCCCGATGAACCTGGGTGACAATTTGAGGTTGTTTTGATGGGGATGTCTCGGGTGGACAACATTTCCCTCTGACCCACTCTGTACCTGGGGGATGCCGAGCGGCGTTGGTCAGCTTGCCGTTTGAAGGTGCTGATGGTTCGTAGGAGACTGGTCTCCTGGTGACTGATAGCCCGATCAGGATTGGAATAGAGAGAGGCCTATGGAGGAGGTCGGTAGTGAGTTGTGCGCATACTCAATCCAGGGTAGTGTCCTGCTCCAAGTAGCCGCATCTCGTGACGCCATGCACCTTAGGGCCTTCTCCATTTCCTGGTTCAGTAACAATTCAGCTGCTTTCTTGGCTGATGGGAGCTTCGGCAAGGGAACGAAATGGGCAGACTTGGAGAAGTGATCTACTACGGTCAGAATGCATGTGTTGCCATCAGAGTTGGGGAGACCAGTGACAAAATCCAGAGCGATATGAGACCAAGGTCGGTGAGGAGCTGCAAGAGGGTTCAGAAAACCAGCAAGGGGCTTGTTGATTGACTTGTCCTAATGCAAGTATCACAGGCTGCCACGAACCCCTGAACATCACCCTTCATAGATGGCCACCAGAACCGTTGCTGGAGAAGGGATAGGGTGCAATCTCTCCCCGGGTGACAGGCAAGTCGAGAGCTATGTCCCCACCATTGAGGTTGGACGAATGCTGAGACAAAGAGAAGACCGTGGGGGACGTTGATCTGACCTGGTTCCTCATTGAGCACTCTCTTCACCTGCGTTTCGATATCCAGGAGTGCGGCTGCCACTAGGCAACAAGGAGGCAGGATTGTCTCGGCCGATGTTGGATCTTGGACGTTGAGTCTCCTGGCTGACCTGAGTTACTCTAGGTCCTAAAATGTCATCCAGATAAAGACAGAGATATTCAGGAAGTCTCTCAGGCTGTCATTGACCAGGGCTTGAAAAACAACAGGAGCGTTGGTCAGCCTGAAGGGAACCACTAGGTACTTGTAGTGGCCTGTAGAGGTATTAAAGGCGGTCTAACACTCATCCCCCTCTTGTATCTATATAGTACCTGGAGGTCGATGGAGCAGTCATACTGTAGGGTCTGTGGTGTGGCAGAGAGAGAGCGTGTGCCTAACTGAAAACTTGCCTGAGGTCGCTGTATTCAGGTGGGACGTTGGGCAGATCAGAGACTTCTTCCTCGGCAACAGAGGGCATTTTATTTTAATGGACACTGAAGGCGGAAATGACCTACTTGGCCGCAGTAGAAGCAGGCCTCCTTATCCTGCTGACGTTGGCGCTCCTCAAGAGAGATTTGGATCCGGTCGACCTGCATAGGCTCAGCAGGGGGGTCGGTATTTTTTTTTGGGGGGGGGGGTGGCGTCAGTCTGGTTCTTGCCCGGGGTTACGGGTGTTCCCGACTTCTGAGTCGAAGGCATGCATCGATGCGGCCAGCTTGATCTATAAGCCCATTAAAGTCTGTAGGGTGCTCTCGAGAGATCAACTCATCCTTGACAGCCTCACTCAGTCTGTTAAAAAATATGTAAAACATGGCACAATCATTCCGTCCACAAGAGGCCGCCAGAGTGCAGAACTCAATGGCATGATCATAAGCTGAACGTGTTTCCTGACGGAGTCTAAGCATCTGCCCTGCTTCCTCTCAGCCTGAGAGTGAGCGGTCAAAGACTCTTTTCATCTCATTGGTGAAAGTCTTGTAATTAGTGCATCAGAGATCATCAGTGTCCCAAAGTGCTGTTCACCACTCACATGCTCTTCCAGAGAGGAGGGTGATAGCGTAAGCTATCTTGGAACGTTTGGTGGGGAATGTTGAGGCTTGCAATTTAAGAGAAAGTGAGCATTGGGTGAGGAAAGATCAGCAGGTGCCAGGTTCTCTGATGTAGGACTGAGGGGGCGGCAGATGAGGTTCCCTGATAGGAGGAGGCGGAACTCGAACTGGAGATGATGGGACCTGAAGCTGTTCAATCCAGGAAGTGAGAGCAGAGAGGGTGTCCGCCATAGATCTCAGGTTTTGATTAACCTGCTGAATCTCTTCTTGGTGTTCAAAAAGGAGGGAGCCCTGTGTCTCCAAGGCAGTCCTAAGTTGTCCTAGATCCGCTGGGTCTAGGGGTAAGGAGATGAGTGATGCAGAGCGCATGTAGTGTGCAACACGCAGAGTGAGCGCAGCTGTGTGGGGAGATCATAGTTGCAGCTGTGTGAGTGGGTCAGAGCTGCAGCGCGTGTGCTGAATCCGGCGCGCAGGTTGAGGGAGAGAGCAGCCATGGGAGGAGACTGGGGTTGCGAATTGAAACGCTGGTGATTCAGAAACATGCACCTGTGATCAGAGTTGCAGGAATCCTGGGGGTTAAGGCAGAGTTGAAGTCAGAAACAGAAGCAAAAGATCAAAGCCGGGTAATCAGTCAACGTAGCAGACACTTCCAAATCGTAAAGCAAAGAGACGTATCCGGGGGGGGGGTCAAGAGCATGAAGGGCAACAAAGTATTCCAGGCAAGAATTAGACACTAAAAAACACAGAGCTTGGAGCACGCAATAATTCGGCAATGAGTGGTTGCTTGTGCGAGACTTGTATAGAGCGAAGTGATGAATGAAATCGGGAGCCGGTGTGCTCACGCCCGTGAATGAGGCAGCAAACGAAAGCCGTGGAATGGAGTGTGGAAAGGAGTTGCGGTGATCATGGCTTGGCTCGAGCCGTGGGCGTGACCTGACGTACCATTAAACAGTAAGCTTTTGACCAGCGTGGCCAGGCTCCTGTGGCTATGGAACTCAGGGGCAGAAAGCTAGTTATTATGATAAATTTACGATCAAACCAATATATGGACCATTGTCTGAAAAAACTAGGAACTATCAATATGGAAAGCTCAAAGGTTAAAAGTGTATGCAACAGGTCATGATTAAATAAGTTCTGAATCTTTAACAGACTCAAACTAGTTGAATTTCAAGTGTGGCCTGGGAAATGTAATGTTTGAGTGTGTATATAATGCATAAAAAAAAAAAAAGAGAGAATATTGTGAAAAAGTTCTTTTGCATTTAAATTTAAAAAGTGAAACTCATATATACGGGATTGTCCGTTTTCCAGAAGACCATAATTGAAAAACTTTTTGAAACAAAATTTTTTGGAATTGATGTATGGCGGGGGTTGTAAAGGCAGTAGTGTGGTGTGAAGGGGCACCGTGTCAAATTACGCGCGTGCACACACGACAGCGCGACAGGCTGAAACAGAGAGGGAGAAAATGGATCTTTAACCTCTCTTTAAGACTTTCTTTTTCTTTACACGCACGCACACACGTGTGTTATAAGAAACAGTACACGCGCGCTGTACACATGCTTACAAACACAAAATAAAAGATGTTTTACGCACACACACATGGTCACAGAGTTATAGTAAACAGTACATATGTGCACGGATGTTGATTATACCAGTGAGAGATGCGCACCAAGACAGAGCAGGGGAGACGATTACCCACAATTCCACATTGGCTCAGTTGTGATCACGTGAGGCTCAGCGTCAAAACAAGAAGCACGTGTGTGCTACTGTACCTGATACTCGGTACTCGTAAATCAAGACTTGCTCGTTTTTTAAGTCAAAATTTATTAAAAATCTTTTTTGTCTTACGGAACACTCGCAGACCATGTTACTCGCAAGTTCCACTGTATATATGAGAGTTTCACTTTGTAAATTAAATTACAAAAGAACAATCGGACATGACATTGCCCAATGTTTAGTATATATGTATGGACTAAATCTTAGCAGTCAGACAATAAAGATCTTCTCAAGTCACCTGGTTTGATTTTGAACTTATCCATATGACGTGTGCTTGTTCTCCATGTGTCCATGTACCGGTAGCTTTCATTTGGATCCTTTAGTTGCTTCCCAACTCCCAAATAGATGACAGAGAATTAAGAAGTATCACAGCCCTGGTAAAAGGAAGGTTTTTATCATGTTAAAAGGTTAAACCAAGATAAATGGTATCAGATCTTTACCCATCTTTAATGTGATGACATAACCAACAAAATAGAAAAAAATTAAATGTTTAAGGATTTTTAAAAATTCTGAGTAAACATACTGTGTATATTTTATATCCTTTTCCTCTTATTAAATCTAGCATAAAATTTAAGATTGACAAAGACAGATAACAGGGCATCGTGTTGAGTTTAATGACAGACGTGAATCCATGCTTCATAATTGTAATAGGTGATATATAATTATATTTTTATGATACAGTACCTGAAGCTTGCATGTCCAGAATTCAATGTGCCAGCGTTGACGCTGTGTTCCAGGACAGTGTTGCATAACTACATAATAATAATAATAATAATAATAATAACAATAATAATAATAAAGAAATCATTGTTTTTAGAAAAGTACTACATTTAAGTCTGGTACAATGACCGTATCTGCATTCTCTGGTGTGAACCTGTTTTATTTCTCTGTTCCTATCAGATGTAAATAATGATTTCTTGTAACTTTTAACTAATTCTTTTGTTTTTCTTTTTTTGAAGCTGGCGACTTGGGACCCTGTCCATGGACTAAATGGGACGTTGTCAGACCGGAAGCTAGAGAACAACATGCGCGGGGTGGTGCTACGTGTTGTTACAGTCCTAGTAAGAGCTCATTTTAATATTTTCTCTAGGATTCTTTTTTTTTTTTGGTTTCGAATGTGATATAAGATCCCCTACATAAAGCTCTGTTCTGTTTACATTGTCAGCAGACTTCAAAGCATGAGTTTTGGATGGGGATTAAATGCAGTTCCTCCTAAATAAATTTGTTGCGGTTGTCTCCTGTCCAATGTAGTAGTGCAGCGACTTGTCCATCCTAGTCCATGACGCCTCTAGTAAATTTATTTAAAGGGAGGTTGGCGGGATTTGAGGACAAGTAAGCGCTAGCTGTATATTGAGATTTCAGTTCTTCAATATTGCCTCCAGCACAGATTTAAGTGAGTGCCTAGAGTTTGTTAAAGATTCAGTTCTCTGAATTCTTCATATCCCTGCTTTGAAGTCAGTCTAAAAAGAAAGAGATGCTGCTTTTCGTTCATGCCTCATTCTTTCTCTACCCTTTTTATGATATTCTCGCTGAAATATTATAATATGTTAGCCTGACAAACTGCAGAGTGAGTACCTGGGAATATGCACAAAAAGAGTGTACATTTGTTCACAAATTATGACTCCTCCCATTGTAATTGATTTAAATAAATGAATACACTGTCAGGGAATTCTCTGGACAGTAGTGTTACATTGAAAGAAGGTAGTTAGAGTATTAGTTAGCTCACTGGAAACTTTATAATATAATATAATATAATATAATATAATATAATATAATATAATATAATATAATATAATATAATATAAT
>JAQMYK010000039.1:16021136-16033871 GCA_030014345.1 Clarias buthupogon | reverse complement strand
CTAGCTTAGCTTTAGGTTAGCTTAATTGCTAATGTGGATAATGCTAATTTATATGCTATAACTTATTTATTAATACCCTACACATTGTGACTCTGTCAACTGCTACATTTGTTGATTTAAATTAAGCTACAATGATTTAAGCTGCTTAGCTAACAGTTTGACACCTGCAATGCAGCACCCCAAACCCCAGCCCCCGCACCCGCACACCCATCACACTGAGCCACATTCCCACTAAGTCCTCAAAAAAAAAAAACTGGTGAACGCAGTAAGAACTTTTACAACTTGGTATGGATGATGTAGGAGAGGACCAGTAAGGATGTAGTATTATCTCCCTTGATGTGGACATGTTCAAAAAAGCCTGGTGGAGACGTGGTAGAAGGAAGACACAGGATGTAGTAATGACTGCATTGATCAGTCAATGACATAAATAACACCTCTTAGGGACTTGGCACAGATGAGAAAGATGGATGGCATTCTGATTTGAACTGAGTTGTCATTGGGAGGTCAGTGCGTTGTTGCTACGTCAATGAAGTTCTCACAACGACCTCTTCAGGCTTGTGCTCTGACCTTGGTACTGTAGGTCCACACCACATTGTAGAAGACCACATTATATTCTGTTCTTCTTGGTCATATTTGGTTTGGTTGGTAAATTTGGTACCTGCCAATAAATTAAACCATGCTTACACACACACACGCACACACACACACACACTGATATTCTAATATTTCTTTATGCTAGATTGGCTTTGAACCTAAAATGTATGAACAGCTTTAATATGCTGGAGAAATGACTGTTTCTAGCTGTTTAAGCATTTAGCTCTCTCCAATCAGACCGTGAAATTAACATGTTTAGTCAGCTGTTAATTGTGTGTAGGATAAAAATCATCAGCTCGCACTGTTTACCTTGAGTAAGTACCCTTTCTGTTTGTCTGTTTGTTTGTTTGTTTTCCTAACAAAAAGCAGTTTGTTACTGATATTTTCAGGCCAATTTACAAAATCATTATGAAGCCTGGACCAGATGTGCTCGGATGTGCTTAGTGAGCTCAGGAGAATCACGTGCAGTATTCCAGTGTGATAAAAATGGTTATCATTATGAAAGATGCAGCGCGAACATTTCTCTCAGTCTGGGTAAAAATGAGATAACAATGTGAAAGACAAGACGTGGAACAGGGAAATATAATCTAGTGCTGAAATCAAGTATACAATAAACGACTATTTTCATTTTAGCAATAATGCTCCATTATGCTTGTGCATTATGTCGCGAAATTGTTTTGCCTCAGACGTAATGGATTTGCACAGTCAAGTCGACTGAATTCATCAAGGCCCATAGGTTCACATAAATGAGCAAAAAGCCTATTTACAGTGTTAATTTTTAAGTGGGCAAATTTCAGCTCTAGTGCCACAAACTGCTATTATTACAGTCAGAGGAAGCGAGTGGCACTACAACCCTGTGCATACACAGAGGTCATCCAGCTCTTCCTCTCCTCCCACAGCGCCCATTCGGGCTAATAAGAGTCAGCCAGGTGAGGCTCAAAACTGGTTAGCTGATAATGAAAATGGACACTCTCACATTCACACAGGTGGCTAATGATTTTTGACAGTCCTCTTACTAGTTCCCGCTGTTTCTGTCGGAGAGGGAGGGAGGGAAAAAAATAGGATGCTGATATGCATCTGAGCACTGTCGATGCAATTTCCATTCAGCAGCAGCCAATATAGCCTCTAGCTAAAATATAGGCTCCTGTAGATGTTTGTTTGCTTTCCTGTTGCATATTGAGTTATTTATTGTGATGAAAAAAAAAAAAGTCCCATGCCTTTGCACTTCTCTTGATGTGACATAGGGGAAATTGAAATGATTATAATCATATCTGTGAACAGTGTGTAGTTTCTCCATAGGGTATAAACGTGCATTCTCTCTCTTTCTCTCTAGATATATGTTTAATATTTGTATTTTATTTATAGATAGGCTGGAAGTATGTTTAATCTACCAAGTTTTGTGTTGTTGTTGTTGTTTTTTTTCATTGTTTTATATGTATTCCCATTCTGTGTGTATAAACTCAAGTGTTCTTGTGCTCCTTTAGAGAGCAGATGTGGGGATCTCAGCGCTGACCATCACGCCTGAGCGAGAGAGCGTAGTGGACTTCACCACGCGCTACATGGACTACTCAGTGGGCGTGCTGCTGAAGAAAGCTGAGCGCACGGTGGACATGTTTGCCTGCTTGGCACCTTTCGACCTGTCGCTGTGGGCGTGCATCGCTGGCACTGTACTGCTTGTAGGCACCCTTGTGTATCTGCTCAACTGGCTCAACCCGCCACGACTGCCCATGGGCTCTGTGTCCTCTACTACTCTCTATAACTCCATGTGGTTCGTCTACGGCTCCTTCGTCCAGCAGGGTGAGTGGGCTGGCATCGGCTGCTTAGTGCATGCATATGGTTTGGTGGTGGGTGTTTTTTTGTTGTTTATTTGTTTGTTTCTGCCCAGATCAAGTAAGTTCGCTAAGCGAAGATTGTACAATCACTATATGGCAGTGGAATTACTGCTGTGTGCAGCTATGAACTCAAATAAAAACTCAAATGTCCTAATACAGAAATAGTCGATAAACAGATGACAAGTAAGAAAACATGCAAAATGGCTACATATTAGCTAACTTGTTGTTGATCTTTCGGCTGCGCAAGGGGTCGCCAAAGCGGAATATCCAGTCCGCACAACAACTTGGCACAGGTTTTATGCCGGATGCCCTTCCTGACGCAACCCTCCCATTTATCCGGGCTTGTGACCAGCACTGCATCCAGCGGCTGGGGGGTTTGGGCACTGGCTGGGAATCGAACCCGGGCCTTCTGCATGGCAAGCGAAACACCTACCACTGAGCCACCAGTGCCTCTACATACTAGCTAACTTGTGTCACACCTAAACTGTCTGTTGAAATAAATGATATCTCTATTTTTACTAATTCCTCATCGACATTGTTAAAGGAACTGGAAAGGCCTTCTTCCCTCCACATGCTAGCTGAGAGCACTGGCGCTGATGTCTTTAGGGATCTTTAGTGATGGTTTGGCAGTATACGATTTCAGTGTGTACTCTGTCCTATGTAAACTGTCTCTTGTGTGTATGCAACAGTGGTGTTCAGACATTAAATAGAAAAAAGAGTAATTTAAGAAACGAGCAAGCATAGAGGACATGTTTGCTTGAATGTTATGAAGAGACAAAAAAAAAACAACAACCTAGAAGCTGGTGTACAGAAAATTAGCCTTACTGTTGCATCTAATTAGCTATTAAAATATTTTTGCCTGTTGAGCAGCAGGAGGCTTTATTTTGCCAAACAAACATAGACAAATTTTCTGAACATTGATCAATTTCATCGGAAAATGATTATAATAAGGATGATGATATATGCTAAGAGCTCTCTTATATCCATAGCTATCTGTCCTTGACTTGCAATTATCATCTTTTTCAAAATGCAGTCAGTTTGACATATGCAGTTCATTAATGCATCTGTGAACACGAGTCAAAAAATGCTGCAATTTGTTCAGGCTTTGAGAAAATTCTAAATGAGACTGATTACAGTCAGTGTGATACGATGCCACGGGATCAGTTAACGCTCACACCGCTGTGAATCTATGTATACCCATACAGCCAACAAGTGCACTTATAGAGCACTTGTCTATATGTGTCTGTAGTATTTTCCGTAATTCCTGATCTCTATGAGCTTTTCACTGTCCCGCGGGAAAGAGAATTGATTTTGTTTTTGTACGTGCCTCAAAACAGTTCAGATGGAAAGTGTCGATGTGATGACTGAGATGTAGTTTGTGCTACTGCACTGTCACCAGTTGGCTTGCTGCAGCTGAAAGAAATTGGCGAAAATGTATTCATGACTTGCGTCTCTGTTTCTCTATCTGATTCTTTTTTCATCTTTTTTATTAATGTAGCTCTGGACAAATAAGGCTTCTCGGAAATGAGTGTGGGAAGCAAAATACGTGGCTGGAATAATGTCGAAAGTGATGACTCACTTTTCTCTGACTACCTCACACAGTTCACCCACACTGCTGTCCCTTTCTTTTTGTTCTTTATTTTTATTTCTTTAGTCTTTTAAATGATTGTCTTCTGGATCAGTACTTAAGTTTCACCAGAAATGTCATGTAACGTTTAAGTTCATGATTTTGCCTCTTTATATATATTTTTTTCTTTTTGGCGCTTACAGTGCATACAGCTAGCGTATACTGTTACTAGACATTTTCAATCTTGTCCAGAAAGAGTCAGTGAGGCTACAGGCTTTCATTCACATCAGGCAGGAGTCATGCCCGTTTTCCACTTGTTTAATCAGTTCATCTTGGGGGCCAATCAACTATCAAGTGTACGCCCTATTTGGCTGAAATGAAAGCCTGCAGCCACACCACCCTTTGTTGGAGAAGATTGAAAACCCCTCTTTTACACTTCAGATGAATATTGTCTTTTTCTTGCAATTTCTTATTTTCTTTTGGCTTGCGGCCTAAATATATTGTTTATTTACATACAGTACACAGCAAACATTCCCACATACAGTCTTCATACCATATAGGCACAAACAAACACAGTAAGATTTTGTTCCGCAGTGTACGTAGGTTTTTAATAACAATGAAAATTTCATTGTCAGAGCCTTGGATGATATCTTAGTTATACTAAAGTGCCTGCTTTAATTATTTCCTCAATTTTTGGATAATCGAAGCTGCATTCAATAATAAGTGTGCTCAAGAAACCCTCGCAAACAACCGACAGTCTGGCCAGCTGGTCAGGAACACGAATTCCCATAAGTCCGTCAGCATTTTGACACTGTTCTTGTTATTTAATGCATGGCATTAAAGTTATGGCATTTTCAAGTTAAACATACTTCTAGGTTTAACTGGAGTTGCTGATTTGTTAGATATTGAAGATAAGTTTTTTCAACAAAAAAAACTCACTGAGCCTATAAAGAAGATGAATATAGGGGTGTACATGTCAAATTTCTTGTGAATGAAGGCATAAAACCAATTGACATTTAGAGAAGACTTCAAGCACAGTACGATGATGAGACCCTTAGCCGCAGTAAAACATTTGAATGGTGCAAACGTTTTAAAGAAGGCTGTATGTTGGTGAACAAGCCATTTCCCCATGTTCAAGCCATTGAAGGAGTTCCTGGAAGGCCAGTGTTCCTGATATAAAGCGGGTAGTCCGATTATGACTCTGGTATCTACCTTGATGGTATCCAAGCACTAGTTAAACCCTGCTATAGGCGCATTAGTGTAGCAGGGGATTATATAGAGAAATTAAAGTATTTTTTTACTCTCATAACTATGTTCTGTTTTTCTGCATGATTAAAAGTCCTGGTTTGATCTAAATGCCCCATGTAATTAAGTGGGCTAAAGTAATTAATTACACCATTTATTTTTCAACATTAGTGTTCTCATGGTCAACCTTTGCAGTGTATGTGTTACCCACTTCTGTTCAAATGCAAGTGTGTCTGGAAGAGCATGTATTCTATGTTAGATAAATAATAATACTAAATATATCTAAACATTCTTTTATTTTGGTTATGTAAAATTCAACTGTGAAAATAAATCTAAAATAAGAAAATGTAGGTAGAAAATTGCAAAACTGAGGGTCAAAAGTACAACATTGAGCTTATTTTTATTATTTTGTACTGAGTCATTAGCTTAGAAATTAAAAAGCTAAATAGGAACTAATGCAAAGCAGCACATCATCGGATTAGCCGCGAGTCCTTAGGCAGGCGCCTCTGACTGCAGGATTAATGAGAAACTCTTGACTATATAAATTGAACAAAAGTGTTTTAACCTTGTATTGTGTTTTAGAGTTTCTCATTTTTCTACTCATTATGTAGATATTATGAACATCACTGTCATTGTTATTTTGTTAGCTAATTAGGCCATTAGTTTAAACGCAGGACAGAGCTACCTGACACTTGATTAAAGATGTGAGGGACAACAGGCTACAAAATATGATACGAATGCAAAATAAATGAGTGATGAAAGTGTCAAAAGTGAAAGCAGCTTTAATGTGGTCATTATATCAGCAGCAGAAGTGACAGCAAGAGTTACTTTATAAAGCCTTGTAGGCAAAAGCACTTGCAAATAATAAATACAGAAATGCTCTTGTCCCAAACTATTGTTATATCCACCTACCTCTGTCTAAATGCTGCTTGTCCCACACACTCTCTGGTATGACAATGCAGATTCGTAAAAGTACAGCAGGCTCTTATTGTGTCTTTTTTATTCATAACAGTGTATGAAGGAATTAGTTTTTAAGCAACCAGGACATGCAACTGCAGTTACAACAGTGATAAGCCTTCATTGTTTCAAATCTGCAAAATATCTTGTGCATATAGCCTCATCAGTTAGAGGTTGTCAGTTATCTTCTGACTAGAAGGTGGTACATTGATGATGAAGGAGCTACATTACAACCTGCAGCTACAACATAGTGTACAGCAAAAACAAACAAACAAAAAAAAGACATGGTAGGGGGCTGCATGTGACTATGGTTCAGTTGCTCAGGATATAGCACTGTTGCCCCTGTCCTCCTGGTCTGGTTGTTTGAATCTCAGATCACACTGTGTGTGTGTGGAGTTTGCTTGTTTCCGCGATGCTTGGTGTGTGTTTTCATCAAGGAATCAGGTTGTCCGCCACAGTCAAGACATATTCTTTGTAGGCTGATTAGTGATGCTGAATGGTCTACTACAGTATGTATGGTCAGGTATATATGCCTGTGCCCTGCAAGGGTTTGATACCCCAATCCATGGTGTCCTCTACCTTGTGCCATGAGTTCCCTGGGATAGGCTCCAGGCTCCCTGTGACACTACACAAGATAAGCATCATGGATTAGAAAATGGAAAACACTGAGGTACATTCCCACTACATTGTAACAAATTGGTTGAACACAGTGAGAGCATGTATAATTTGTCAGGAATACAGTAGAATCCGGTATGAACGTAGTATTGTCTCCCTTGATCTGGAGCTGGACATATCAAAAAAAAAAAAAAAAAAAACGCCTGGTGAGGTAGTGGTCAAATCAAGAGAGGGGAAGAACATAATAAGGACATAGTAACAATGTCATTGACTAGTTAATAACATAACTTAGGGTTGTAATTGACATACTACAAGCATGGTGCAGACAGAAAGGATTGAATGGTATTATGACTTGGTTTGGTATTGGCACTGCATTGTTGCTACATTAACAAGGCTTGTGATATGACCATGGTAAGCCCATGCCACGTTGTTGAAGATCACATTAAGTTAATTTTACATTCTTCAGGACCTTGCTAAGTTTATGGCACACGTGCAGGAGGTTATTAGATTGCCTATGTAACGTTCAGAAAAATACTGAATCCAATTACTCACACCCTTAGTTTGTGATAAAAACCACTGCGCATATCACGGTATTTATACAGTACCAACCCGGCGGACGCAATGAATTAATGCACAATGTAGTATGTGCATAATAAGCATAGTAAGAGAGTGGTGGAATCTGATCGGACCTACAGTATGTAGTAGAAACTCTTCAATCTCAATGAACATGGTGAGTGCATTAGTGATATATTCACTAGTGCATTAGTAAAAAATGTTCACTAGCATTTCGACACTGTTCTTGTTATTGAATGCATGGCTGGATGTTTTCAAGTCATACATGCTCCTGGGTTCAACTGGAGTTGCAGATTTGTTAGATTTTAAGAAGTTCTTTCAAAAACAAAACTCACTGAGCATATAGAGAAGATGAATATAGTAGCGTTCAAGTCAAATTTCTTGTGAATGAAGGCATAAAACCGATTGACATTTAAGGCTTTAAGCACAGTGTGGTGATGAGACGCAATAAAGCATTTGAATGATGCAAACGTTTTAAAGAAGGATGTATGTCTGTGAACAACAATCCAGACCAAGGTGGCTCAGAGCCTAGTGCACATTTTTCCTTTAAACATTCAGCAAGTGGAACTTGAATAACTTGTCGCCAACTTGTAGAAGAGATGCATCTTCCTGTGAGAACTATGCACATAATCATTCACGAACTTGGACATCACAGGAACTCAGCACAGGAACATTAAAACGACGTGACTTTGAGGATTGACTTTGACGCATTGGGAACTTCATTGGAGTGTGGCGAGTGCATTATTGGTTAATGATCTTATGTCCATGTACTGTCCTTCTTCAATTAATTGTAACTGTTTGAGGTTTTAGAAAGGAGTAAATCTGTATACTATGTCTGTGGTTAACCAAATCTGAAGTGAGTTAAATATTTAATAGAATGAGAGAGAGTTGGAGAGAGTGAGAGAGAGAGAGAGAGAGAGAGAGAGAGAGAGATGGGAGGGTAATTAAGATTGTCAGTGGAAGGTGATAAGTGCTTGAGAGCATGAAGGTCAGACTGGTACATCACTTATATTCTGTTCTGTAAAACACTTTTGACTCACAAACACAGCCTGGGGTGCACACTTATACACGAGATAAGACATGCACTCCTGTGTCTGTCTATCATGTTTTGCTCCTCCGTCTGCGTACATTTCAAGTACCCATATCACATAAACCCTGATTTCCCGACATCCCAAAGAAAGAGTGCTAATTTACAAGTGCAGTTAGATCAATTCCGCATTGAGTTAGTGAGTATGTTGCGGGTGAATCACAACAAAAAAAAAATGTGAATGATGTCTCATGCAAGTAGTGGAAGGAAAGCATATTTAAATGAGGCTTTGGCATACGCTGTTTGTTCACGATTGCCGATAAAATTGGATCTCAAAGAGACTTCCACAGAAGAGTGGAACTTGTCACACATACACAGAATTACACGTCAAGCAGAGTATAACGTGCAGATTAAATGCAGGGAGACGTGTCGAAAATATAACCTAATGTAGTGTAAATGTAATTCCACTGACAGCAAGTGTACTGTGGATCTTGAATACGAAACTGGATTTATTAAGATTAAGATTCAGTAGTCACATGTACAGCACAGTGGAATGTTTTTCGCATATCCTAGTTATAGGAAAAACTGGGGTCAGAGTGCAGGGTCAAAGAAGATACAGCACCCCTGGTGCAGATAGGGTTAAGGGGACTTGCTCAAGGGTTCAACAGGGCAACTAGAGGTGCTGGGACTGGAAGCTCCAGGTTTCCGATGACTAACCCTGTAACCCAGAGCCTTAACCGTTTGATCTACCACTGCCATAATTTAGTAAAAATTTCTAATTTGGGTTCTTGAGGGTGTAAAGGACAAGACTAGGAAGGATCTTTCTGATCTGCATGTATAAGGTTTATTAATAACTTTAGAAGGCAATTTGAGTAAAAAAAAGAAAGAAAAAAAAAAGATAGAAATAAAAACGGAGCCATAATAAAGATAAATCTTTAACAAAACAAGAAGATCAAATCAGTGATCCAAGAACAGGAAATGGTCAGGTGCATGCTAAAGCAGGCAATGAAATAACAAGCCTATTTATAGTTATACAAGCTAGCTACAGTAGCTGGCAAGACTTCACAGAGAGTATAGTAAATCGCTGTGTGGGAAGTGAGTGTGAAAGAAGACTTCTCAGTATTCAAAGGAGAGGGACCTCTGCTGGCTTGGGGTTACAGAGGCATGATTTAAATTTTATTACCGCGAAGTTAAAGCCTCGCCTTTCATCTTATTTATCTGAACATACAATTACTTTTTCTAAAGTGACTTTGAGGTTCCTTTGTTCTGCATATTTCTGTAGAGATTGCGGGTGGCAAACTCACGAAATACATTTCCACCTCCTCTATAGGCTGTCGCTAGTTTGCAAATATTTTAAACATAAATCAAGGCCTCTCCCTGTACACTTACCCCTCTTCCTGTTTCTCTGTCTCTCTCCTACTTGCGTTCACACACACAAAACACAAGCGCATTAAGTGCAGATCCACAGGTCTCTGAAAGTCCTTTCATCTCCACTTTTCAGCACTACTTTGCTCCATTTCTTCCTTTCATCCTGCTCTTGACTGGCTCCCTATCATTCCTTTCTTCCTCTACCACATTTGAAATACGAAAAAAGCATAACGTCCTCCTCTCCTCTGACAATGTAGATGTCTGTCCTGCTCTTTCTTCCCAGGCTTATTCTTCACACTTGATTTCATAGTAAGGCAGGCCATTTCTAATAGTTATGAAGAAGCCTTTTTTAGTCTGGTATTTTAAAGTAAAATTTAAATGAAAGAGTCCAAATATGGTGATTTTTTCCCCCATTCTTGCCCTTCCACTTTTCACTGAAGGACAATATAAAGTACTCTAAGTAATACTTCATCTATCCACTCTGAGCTTTAATCTGTTATGCCACAGGCCTAATAACGCCACCTAAGTCCCACCCTTGGTTTAAACAATACTAGTGTTACTATAATGATTACATTGCAATAGAAGATTATAAAAGCACATGAGCTACCATTCTTAAGTCTTTGTGAAAGAATCCCACTGCAGTTTAGTACCTACTTCCACAAATTCCAAGCCAAACAGTAACTCATGCATCATAAAGTCACTGACCTTACCAACACAGGTCCTGGATGCAGAGGACGAGAACAGTGACTGCAGACTGGAAGGAGACCAGGGCTTTCATCTGTTACAGCATGCACTATAAAAAGCAGGCGTATATTTGTTTCACTGAATGGAAGATCATCTACTGTAATTGGGGGAACATCGGGAACAAAACATCATACTGTATGAAGCTGTATAATTACATGTTTTTAACTCTGCTTCCTGAAAAGAACACACCATTACCAAAGGAAAAGGTCAGTATCGCTGTCCTGGCATATGAAGTTCTCCTTGCTTCTCTAGAAAGAGATTGGAATCATATTATCACACTAACACACAACCAAATGTCTTAATATCCTAAATACTAGTTTGTTGCTATAGTTACCTCACATGGACCTGTTTGCTCATTAGTGCTTTCTCTATTTAAACACCAACATCTGCAGCACTTCTTGCTGTTAACTAGGAACTTTGTTATTTTATGGAATTGTGGTATATGGTGTAAAAAAAAACAAAAAAAACATTGAATCCATGAATCTTATTGGACTGAAGGTGCTGATTAATTTTGTATAACGGCACGGCTCTGAGAATAGTGCTGACTGCAAGACAAATCGCAATTGTATAATTATGTGCTTGTTCTAATATAATATCATTTCTACAGTAACTGCTTACTCTCCAGGGCTTGTACGTATATTGGACCTTCACAGTTTTAAAATGGGTTGTTATTTAAACCAGAAAACATATTAGTTGTTCTGCTAAAGGTTTCTCTGAGGAGATGTCTATTTAACATGAACATTTATTTAACGTGCTCTTTTTCATGAAAGAGTGAGAACAAAGAGAAGGTCTAGTTATGGGATTGAATTTCTCATTGATGAAAGGAGACATTCAGTACTGTATGGAGCAGTGCTGTTTTAACAAAACAATCACCTACAGAATGTTGTTATGTGTGATTCTTTTTATGTGTTTATTAGGGTTACAACTAAATATTATTGCTTATAATTCACTAGTCTATAGATATTTTTCTATTAATCAATTTGTTGGATTGCTTCATAAATACACTAAATACAATGTTGCTGTTTTCAGCATTTCTGTCAAATGCATTGCGCAATACACTCTTGATTCAAATTGCTTTATTTACTACTGATCCATGTACTGTAGATGCATTATTAACACAATACAGTAAATATAAATAAAATATGTGAAAACAGAATGAAAAGAAACACAGTTAATGAGTTTGGTTGCATGCTACAATTTGTTCTTCGGACATTAATTTGAGACCCAGTTTAGTAATTTATAACTCAATTAATAATGGGTCATATAAACTGCTGAAAAACATGACCCCTAATTAGCTATAATGCTGAAATAAAATTAAATCTGCTCTTCTACTGTTTCTAACATTGGTCACAAATGATAGATTACAAGTTAAATTATTTCTCACATGATAGCACAAGTTATGTCACGAGACCAATATTGTATAAACTGTGTTCTCTTGTGTTCTTTAATACATATTGAGCAGCAATAAACGGTCGATCATTTACTGTACCAGTTTCTTTCGTGCATGAAAGTGAAAAATATATATATATTTTAAAATAAGCTATACATTGATTGCTGTTAAATCAAAAAGCATAAACCCTTCTGTTCTTAGAATGTAAAGAACCTCATAACACACTAAAAAGTACCTTCACATATTGAACCTAAAGTCTCTGTCCATATCCATATCTGCACCACAACGCTTGTTTTATCTGTTCTTTGTCAATCTTAGATTTTGTCATCTATAACATATTAGAACTACTGTCTTATTTTGTCTTGGAGTCGGCACTACTATCAGAGCCATGTTGTTGTAGAAACTTAATCTCTTTCTGACCAATCAGATTTGATTATATAAGTGATATTTAAAAGTCTTTAAGGTCTTACTTTAAAGGTCCGATATTTTACTGCTACTTTAACAGGTTAGTATAGTTCTCAGAGGTCCTTTAAAGCATGCCTGTTAATTGTCTGGCTGAAATCTCTCTCAGATAAAGCATTTCAAACTCCCTTTATTTAATTCCTAGTCCAAGCACTAGATTTTTTGTGTACTTCTACTTTTTAAAGTACTTTTTAAAATCTGTAATTTTACTTTTACTTAAGTATGTTTTGTTTAAAGTATTGTACTTCACTACATTTTACATCATATTCGCTACTGAGTGAAATATAAATGAATGAAAATGAAAAATAATACAAATAATACAACGGGGAAGGAAAAAAATTGCACCCCGGAAACCACTGCA
>JAQMYK010000039.1:15974136-15987622 GCA_030014345.1 Clarias buthupogon | reverse complement strand
ACACACACACACACACACACACACACACATACACACACACACACACACACACACATGTACATACAGTATACACATAGACACCTACTGTACACCTGTCTGCCTGGGTTATTTAAGATAAAGCAATTTCTTGGACCCATTTAAAATAATTTGGCAGGCAATATATTGCAATAAGTATGCAATGTGATTGATTTACGTAAACATTTACTTAATTGGTTTATTTAATTATTTAAATAATAAATCTGCCTGACAGATCTTTGCCATACATTATATTCTTATTATCACACATGCTTAAATCATACAGTACTTGCCTTACTGTTTTGTTTTAGCTCTGCCTCATAACACACATTATATACCATTATGTGTTTTGCAATACAGTTGAAATCCACTGATATAAAAGGGTCATGTTATCATTACTGACAATTGTCTTGTTTGTTGTCATGGCAGCTTGTGTCACTTGCTACATGTCTGGTATGTGCTTTGTTTTTTACTGTAGATATGGTCAGTTTCAAACTTCATGACTACAGTAATAAAACTTGACATAAGTAAATCTGCAGCATAAAAGGGATGTCATATTTTGTCTTATTGTAAATGCTGACTAGTGTCTGTTATTTTCTAATTTAATGGTCCTTTAGTTGATTTGGTCTCATCTTAAAGCATGACATTACTGACATTTTTTAGAGGGGCTCTGTATAGTTTTACCTTAACAGAACCTATGAAGAAAATAATAATTAAAAAAAAAATCAGTTTTATTCAGTTCGCTACAAAATGTGCACTCTTAAACGTAGATAGTAGTACTGTAGGTATTATTTCATAAATTCTGCCATAGTTATGTCTCTCTGGTGGCATTATCTTTTTAATATTTAAATTAGCCTTTCATGCATGGTGCCTAGCCCTGGTGGATAGCCCTGTTGCCTCTTGCTTTCAGGGTTTGGGGTAAAATCCCACCTCAGTGAGAGTCTGTGAGTGTGGAGTTTGGGTGTTCCCCATTATTTGCATTGGTTTAACCAATGTTTTTAAAGAGCACTGTAAGTCTATTACTGACAATGCCAGCCAAGGTGGCCCGGAGCCCACTGCAGTCGTTTCCATGAATATTCAACAAGTGGTACGTACAACTAATCCATGAAGATCAATTGATGAATTGTTACCAACTTGCAGAACAGACTCATCTGTCAGTGGACACTGTACACTGTATGTTTGGGCCATTAAAGGAGTCCGTGGGAGGCCAGCATTTTGGACGTGAAGCACGCAGTCCAATCATGTTTCTGGGGTACTGAGAAAACTTTCTACCTTGCTTGTATCCAAGCACTAGTGAAATGCTAGAATAAGTGTATTAGTGTAGCTAATCAAAAGTCCCGGTTTGACTTGAGTGCAAATTGTATTTATGCAATAGCTACAAAACTATGGACTCATGTTGTTTAAGGCCAGTATTGAATAAATGAATGTGAAAGTCTTCATTAATTAATAATTCCTTTAAAATCCATGAAATATTTGGGATTTTTACATGGACAGCATGGGAGCAATAAGGATCTTAAAGCCATTTTAAAAGCTTATCTTGAGCAATGAGGTTAAACTATTAACAACCATTACCCATTTAACCTAAGAGTTATGAAAAACATTATTTAAAAGGAGCTGTAAGAATAGCAGATAAAACCTTGGTCCTGTTTTCTGGAGGCCTCATCATTAACAGAGGCATTGCTGTTATTTTATTAATTCAGCGACTTATTATTAAAAATATGAAATTAAAAGTGTGATAAAGAGACTATATCCCCAGCAAAACTGATTTAATATCAGGGCTTAATTAAACTGTGCTCACAGTTAATCGTTGATGCCAAATACTAATAAAATAAATTACCAAATACTAGGCTCTGGATCAAGGGCTATTTTTATACGCTGCTGAGGTGAAAATCTTATTGTTCGGTTAAACCAAACTTTGGTAATTAGTCTTTTGTAATATTGCATTTTTAAATAGATAAATAGCTTTTACATTGCTTGGTATTACATTTGACAACAAGGAAAAACTAATGTTGCCTGCTTATTTCTTTCTATCCTTTTTTTTTTTTTTACTTTTGGCTGAAGTTGCCAAGTCTGGATGCATCCAACTTCTACTAATGACATTAATGATATCACCAAACCAGTAGTGACATTGATTTAGAGCTGTAATTGTAGGCATGGTGATACGAGAGAATAACAGATATCTGCCAGCCAAATTTCTAAATTGAACTCCTGTCTAACACAGCTATAGTTTAATGGTACTGTATTTACTAAACGCTCTAAATTTAAATGTACATACTGAAGTGTATATACTGTATACTGATACAAAGGGTTTTTTGAACACATTACATTTTATAGGAGTTTATAGATAAAAATCTTATCATGGTCTTGATGAACAGAGAAATGTTGACAAGTTGCTTTACAACATAAATATCATTAGTAAAGGCCAATTAGACATCACTTTGTTGTTATCGCTTATCGCTTTAGACTCCAAGTGCACCGGACTTTAGAAAAGAAGTTTAGAATCTTAAAGCGAGTAGTTCATAAAGTTCAACAAAGATCTCAGTTTCTTTATTTTTGTGCTATTCCGTATTATTTAATTTGGTTTATGCAATAATACTGATTAAACTATAATAACACATAAGGAACTTTTAACTGTGTGTTTGTGTGTGTGCTAGTCAGTGTAAGGTTAAGCAAGAATTCAGGAATACATCCCTGTGAAGTGTGATTGTGTACATGTGTATCTAGGTAAGGGTGGATTTTTCTGCCTTAGAGCATCCTAGATAGCAAGTCTGAACATCCTTGCATTCATGTGAGTTGGAAGTCAGTGTACATTGTTTCCTAGGGGAAACATGGCTGCTTTTTCCCAGAGGGCTGATAACACCTGTGATCTGTGCTTTGCTGTCATCACAGTGACACACAGGAGAGAAGGGCGGCGATGACTTTGAACTGCAGCACAACATTCTCTCCTCAGTAGTACGAGCCATAGAACGCTGATCCACATGAAATATGCAGTAACTGGGTCATAACATTATACTTTTGCTTTTTGTTTTTGTTCTTTGTGGGTTTTTTTGTTTTTTGTTTGTTTGTTTGGTTGTTTGATTTTTGCAGTGTCAATCATTTTAACATAGACTGAAAAAAAAAGTCACCACCTGGATTTAAGTAAGCAAGTAGATAAGTTAATTTAATATTCAGCTGGCAACAATTAATTTAAACCTAACTTGTAGCTTCTTATTTTTTAAACAATCATTTTTTCTACATGCTGTTTCTCTGTTTTTGAAAGGCAACCAGGAAAACAACCAAGGAGATTGATGAAACTACTAAAATTGGGTTAAAAACTGTCCAACACATTATTAATACCTGGAAGGATAGTAATGAACCATCATCTTCGAGGAAGAAATATGGTCAGAAAAACATCCTGAATGATGGAGATTCTGATAGGAAATTGGTTAAACACCATTAAATTAAATCATGAAAAAATAGTACCATTGTAGAACTCATTCTATGTTTAATAATGAAAGTAAGAGCATTTCCACATGAAGAATGCAAAGTGAAATCATGACATCGGGACTAAACACTTGTGTAGCCTTAAGAAAAACCACCTACTGTACTGAAAAGACAAAAGAAATGGCTTCAGTTTGCTAGGGAGCATAAAGTACGAAGTGTGAGGGTTGTAAAAAGGTCATGTGGTCTGATGAGTCCACATTTACCCTGTTCCAGAGTGAATTTGCACATTAGGGTAAGAAGAGTGGCGGATGAAGTGATCATGCCTAATTCCCACTATACAAGCCTCTGGAGGCAGTGTTATGACCTGGAGTTGTTTCTGTTGGTCAGGTCTAGGCTCAGCAATGTTTTATGCCCAAAAAATAAGGTCAGCTGTCTACCTGAATTCACATCAATGGATTTTCTCCTGATGGCACAGGTATATTCCCAGTTAACAATGCCAGGATTTATTGGGCTCCCAACTCTCTCATCATGAATGTGACTCTGGACTGAAATAAATGGTGTGTCTTTGCATAACTTTATCGAAATGATGCCATGTCCATAATCAACGAAAAAGGTGGTCCAACAAAATATTAGAGAATGTGTGACTTTTTCTTTGCCTGGGCAGTTTATCAGTAATACAAATCGGATGAGTCACTGCATCTTCTTAAGCTGCAATTGCTTTTAACTTTATCATACTTTCAGGAGAACGAAATTGCTCAATTATCCATATCTCACCTTGCAATTTTTGCAAAATCTTTGTTTTGCTGCTATCCCTCTACATTTGTACAGAGAAAGGAATCAAAACCATGATTCCCTTCTGTAAACACAACTACTTGTTGTTTCATGAACTCTCAACCCACATGTCAGCTGGAGTTAATATTTTTGCAAAACTCCTTTTGCTATGAAACATATCCAAAATTATGATGGTGCCTGGAACACGACAACATAATAGTTTGCTCATATGAGCAGGTGATGTTCTCCAATTCTCACTGGCCGTCCCAGTGGAGGGTGGGACAGACATTGTGCTGCTGCTGCCCCAAAACTCAATATTTGCAGTGTTGAATTGAAACACTGGCTGCAGATGAGCACATTGTTGATCTTACAGTCTTAGCAAATGCTGAACTCCTGCCTAAATCTTGCCACCAACACATACAGGCCACATCAGTTGTCTTATCCATTCTGTTTGTCATTTGTTTAAAGGCATGTGGATAGATAGTTCACAAAGGCTCTTTCAGATCTGAAGTATTAAATGGATTATTTGTGTTATTATTTAATATTTAATTTTGTGATTCACTGTGTCTTAAAATATTGGAATATGACCTAATTTATGCACACATGTTTTTGTACACTTTAAAGAAATGATACTTTATATACAATATTACACAAGATGCAGTGCTGTTGTACTGAATATCAGCACGGCTTACATGCAACCAAAAGTATAAGGGTGCAGCCAGAGTACTGAAGATATCATGCTGATGTTCACTACAACAGCACTACATTGAGTATGATATTCCTTTTATACAACAGTTCTACCAACACTATTTATTATTAACAGGTTATGATTTGCTTGCTTATTTAATTAGTTATTTGGCTTCACCAATATGTCGTTCCTCAACTGATGGAACTAGTGTTGTGCTGGTGACTGACATAGAAACCAGCAGATAGTTTAATTAACTGTTAGAACACCTGTGAAGCAAATGATACATATAGTTAAATGTCACAGTGCTGTTATGCCCTATCTCACCTGTCTTTTGTTCAATCAATCCATGTAATAAATTAATGAACTATACCATGTACTTATTACAGTGAACATTGGCCATGAATGGAGTTTTTTTTTTCTTTGAAAAAAAAAATTGCTATGCAAAACTCAAATATCAGAGCGGGATATTGTGGTTGCATCCAACTGCATTACAGTACATCACTGGACTTAATAATTCTGCTCACTCAATCCAATATAGTATTGTAAGAAAAAATTGATTGAAGTTCAAGGTCAGCATTGGGCAGTGACTCAGTAGATGAGAACTGACTCACAGCAAACTCCTACACAACTCTATCATATGGCAGATAAGCCTCTAGTCACATCTGAGGTCTGAATACTGGTATGCATGATTTTGGTATAATCTCCCCACTATGTTTTCATAACTCAACTCTGAACAGGGCCCATAGTGTGTTACAGTTTTACATAGTAATGTATCCATTATGTTCACAAATCTTTTGAAGTGAAACATTTGTGTAACTCCTCTCGGACTTGTCCTACATTGTAGTTTAAATGGATACAGTTTGACATTAAGAGGGCAAGAAAAATTGAGCCTCCAGAGATGGAATGGGGTGAAGAGCCCTGTATGTGCTTTTCTCAGGGGGTCCAGAACATCTAGCCTGAAACAAATTGAGAAAGGAGCATAGGCTTGGCAAAATGCTGCCCATGTCAAATGAGATAACCTACAGCTCAGCTCCTGTAACGTATTTAACATTCCTTTAAAGAAGCAGGAAGGACAGTAAGTAGAAGAACACGCTGGGGTCACAGTGCTTTCCACCCTTAGTTTAAGCTTAGAGCAATATGTCCATATTCTTTTTGTTTGCAGACATCCTTTGTGCAGTAGCTTGAAAGAGAAACACTTCCAGATTATCTTCCTTCCCACTCACCAACTTTTGAGAAGGATTATTTATTACTCCAGTGTGTTGGCAGAGAAGATCAAAGAAATGAAGAGGCTTATATGTCGAATTATTTTCAAGGCCGAATTTGCCATTATAGTTATTTGTAGTCTTTCATTTATTAATGGCGAACACTTGAGGAAATAGAGGGCCAGATGTGCATACTTAAAGCGGCACAGGACATAATACAGTCTGAAGCAGGCGCAAAATGCATTCACAATGCATATGAAATTAACATTCGGTTTACTATGGCTGTAACTCATTACGCATACAACGCCTGAGAGTGCCTACTAAATTCACTCTACATGAGGAGCAAATTGCCGTTTAAAAGCTGCTGTGAAGTGGTGCAACTGTTTTTCCACTGAGCATTTAAAAACATTGCAGGGAAGAAATATAAAAATAATTGTTACTTATAAATACTTAATACTCCTTAATATTGCAAGTCATTATTGTATTATTTTTTAGTTGGGGTAGTTAAAAAAAATAAAAAATTTTAAAAAAAAGGTTGTTACTGTATTCAATTTGGTAAACTGCAGCTTCTTTAACATTAACATTAATTAAAAATGGTACAAATCATTGTTTAACGATAAATTTCTTTGTCAGATGTAAGTAAATTGAGTTGTGTGATTGTGTTGTATGACCATGGTTGTTAGAAGCAGACCAATGGACAAGCAACAGACTTAATTTCAGAAAATGCTAAAATGATCTCATAGTTTACTATATAAATGAGAAGAATTAAACAATTTTTTTTTTTTAACTGTCAAATTTTTGTGGGAAAGGCATGCATCTGGTCACGTTGGTTATACAGCCCTGATAAGCCAAGCAAGGTTCTAATGTACATGTGGTCTTGGGAGATGGACAAACTATAATCATGAACAAAACCAGTTGAAATTAATTGCCCTGAGTCAGCCTTACCATTCATTTCTTTGCCTATTTTTGCACCGACTTTCCACTTTTTTGCATAATCCGTCAAGTGGAATGCTCGGTGCTCTACTACACAGTACTTTAATACTTCGGTACTGTAGTACACAGCACAGATTCTTACATAACACGTAAATTATTTTTCACAGAATAAGGCCTGATTATGCCTAAACAATCCACCAAGACCTTTGTCTGCCTGACCCAGAGGCAGATTTACAGATGAAATTTTATGGGGTTGCCACTGTCTCAAGTAAAAGAGAGAAATTTATTTTATACACTCTGACAGAACTGTTGCATACAGTTTCTAAGCTCCTGCTTCCACTACCAATTATAGAACTGTATTCTTTTCCCATGCTGCCTGTAAAATGGCTGACAGGTTTATCAAAACACAGCAGAAGAACTGTAAGATGCCAGGGTTTTCTCTTTTAGTTTTATTAATATAAGGAACATCTGCACATCATAATAGAAACCAATGGGGAAAGAAATCAATGCCATTATGAAAAGAGTCTTAGAGTCTTAGAAAACAATTATAATTCTTTTTTAAATATTTTAAAATACCAAATTAGCTATTAATTTATGAAAGACATGCAGCAAATATGAGGTCTGATGAAATAGCAGTTCCCTGTAAGTCATGATTATCAAAAACTACTCATAAAAATGTAATTTTATATTTTGCATCATCAGGACTCCAGTGTCATTTTAACACGATTTATGTTGTCTTATATTAGTAACAGTGTTTCAGTTCTAGCACTGTGACTGGTCCTAGACTGCTTATGAAACATCTGTCTTTAATTATTCCCTCTCCCATAGCAGCTTGTGTCTTTGATGAGATGTTTGCAAATATGCATATGTTTTATGATAAACTGTTAATTGCTTTTCTTTGGGTTTCTAGAAGACATAAAACACTAATGACAGCTCAAGGCCACTTAGGGAGGAGGACTACAGGAGAGGAAGTCTTCACAGTGCTGCTTCTCTTTGTGTGTTGATTCCACAGAGGGCCTGGGATATGAACCAGCCATTTGTATGTGTGTGTGTATGTGTGTGTGTGTGAAAGAGCCTTCCTAAAACACACACACACACACACACACACACACACACACACACACACACACACACACACACGCACGCACGCACGCACGCACACGCACACACACACACACACACTGCTTAACCATCCTCATCCATGCACACCCAATTAATATTTCTCTGTTCTCCTTTAAATAATTTACTCCACGTTTTTCTGAATATGAGTAAATAATGAAGGGAAAGCAAATCCTGTGAGATGCTCACAGGACACACATATTCATAAACTTACTTTTGGGGTATGTTTTTGTAAGGTGGGAAGAAGCTGCTTGAGATCCTGGAGGAGATTTCCATGAACAAAGGAAGAAAAATATGCACACCTTAGACAGTTTATCATAGATTTTGCATATGTAGGTTTTAATGCTGCTTCAATAAGATAACTACACTATAGGATATTACTTTTATTGTTATATTAAATTGTACATGTTCTTTAATGTATATGGCAATCAACTCTAATATGGGATTGGACCAGGGTTGATAATGAAAAATCTGGCAACACCAACCCTCTGTCTCTTTATAGATGTCAACATGAGTCAGCCAATTATAGCACTTTCCACTTTCATTCATCAGTTGGATTAGATCAGTCTTCTCATAAGTATTACACTAAGGACCTTGTAACTATGAAACTACAGTACTTGGTAGGTCTGTTAGACACAGTAAGTCCCCTACATACGAACGAATTCCGTTCCGAGAATTTTTCATTAGTAACACACATTGTCTAGGTACTAGATTACTAAAACTATTGGCTATACATAGTATAAAACTAACATGTTCCATGATCTTGTCCTTGTTCGTTAGAATTGTGCCGATGGTTGAACAATTTGAAAAAAGAGCAATGCCTTCTTTTCACCTCGCTGCGTTCTCACTTTTATCTCCATCATTATTGCCTGGCGCTTCTAAGCAGTAACAGCTTCATCGTCGCTGCTTTTACGCTTGATTCAGAACATGTGATGGGAACGTGATGATGTACGCCAAACATGTGATCTAACTTCCTTGATTGAACATGTACAAACACTTGTTCGTAACTTGAATGTTTGTATGTAGGGGACTGTATTCCTTTACAACATACAGTATGCATTCCAAAGGTGAGAACATTTAAGATATACTGCAGCTGAAGCATTTGCAGATTTTGTATGTGTTTTGGGGATATCAAAGAGCTAGTTGTTTCTGGTAGCAATGTGACATGTAAATTCTCATAAGCACATAGACACCAAGTGGGAGCGACTGTGTTTCCTTTGGCCAGAAGAGCTCCCTTTTTTAATTAGCAGACATTTTTGTCACTATGGCTTAACTAAACTTGCAAAAAGGTTGTCTATTTCACCCATACACATTTTACAGGTAAAAAACTTCTCATTCTCTCTCCCCCTCTCTCTCTTTCTGCCTGAAAAATAGTTTTTTTTTCTTGGTACCAACGTTGATGCCTCTGCATATTCTTATAATATATTTAATGTTACTGAATTTTGATAAGATCACATTCAGTCGAGGACAGTAGATAATGCTTAAATTTTAATTTATCAACCCACACAGTTATGCAATCTACTTTGGTGTTGAATACTGTATACAGTACCTTATAATGCATGAACAGAGTATTGGTGGACACGAGACCTACATTTATATGGATTATATAACTAACTTCATATAAGTTAATACCTCAAATGGTGTCCAATGTTCTATGCATCATCAATCCGTTAATCTAGTACACATCCACACCCTAGAAGCAAGTCTGCTTTTGAAAAATCAGATTATATAAAAAACTAAATGAGATGGACTTTGACCTGGGATGTTAACATCAAAGCTAGAAGGCTTAAGACTTACTTTAAAAAAAATAAAATAAAAAAAAGACCCAGCATGAGACCTATATATGCTGGCTACGGCACAGGGTGGCTGAATGTTCTTCAAGGAGAAATGTCACTCTTTATTAAATAATGTACTCATGTGTTTAGCTAATATGTTGACACTGAAGCTAATTTATATTTGCTGATGACCTTTAAGGAGTACACCAGATGAAGGGTGGTGTAAGCACTAATGTCCTGGTAATAAAGCAAAGGCATAAATAGGTTATAATTATACCCATAATCAGAGATGGTTAATAATGAAGTGCAATTACTTTGTACAAAACCTCTTAAACTGAGAGGATTTTGCATATGTGAAATAGAGTTATCCCTTTTCTTTCAGTTAGAACTTTTGGCTTTTACTCACTGTAATTATTTTTTAAAGCTCTACTATGTTATTTATTAGAATTTGCAAGTTGGTTAATATATAATCCAGATTGTTTTACAAGCCAAAAGAAGTCATTAGTAATTTAGCTCATAAAAGTTCTAAGTCCTGTACATAAAAGTTACAAGAACAGTAGAGTGAATTTATTTTTGGACTGGCAGTTCAGTATTTTTTGAATTGGATGTACAAAATTTTTATACAAAACAATGGAGAAAACTGGACAGGGAAAATGAATGAATAAGCAGTGTTATTGAGTACAGTTATAGACAGAAGTTTACATACACTCATCACAAACATGGATTTCATAGCAATATTGGGCTTTTGAATGACTTCTTTGAAATGGTCTTTTGGGGGGAGGGGGCTGGCCGAATGCGACATCTGATATCAACACGGGGTAAAACCGATACATCCAGCCAAGCTCAAGGCCTTTTCAACTGCCTTATGTTAGTGATCATAATTGTTTACAATTGGGAGCATCTCTGTGTCGTCAATAAAAATGTGTTTTTGATCGCACTCGTTGGTATGGCCAACACACAAAGGTCATACCAATGTGGGAAAGTCCAAAGAACACAGTGGAGATCTGAGAAAGAGGAATTTTTTTGGAGCTGTTTTTAAACAATGTTAGATTCCAAGATATTTCAAGGTGGCACTTTGCCAAGATGTGGAAGAAAACTCAAACTGTCACCCTCAGCTTAGAGGAAATTGGTTTGGATGGTCAGGAACAACACTGGAACAACCAGGACATAATTCTGAACTGGAAGTTGGTGGAACACAAGCATCACCATCTACAGTCAAGACAGTTTTTGCCATGGACTGAAAGGCTGCCATTCAAGAAAAAAGAGCCTGTTTCTTTGACAACATTAACCATTTAAACAGGCAAGTGACATCAAAAATACTGTAAAAATAGTTGTGGAAGGGATAAAGCTGGCTTTACGATTTCGTACAACCTCAACTATTGTTGCTAACTCTATGAAACAGAAAAAAAGGGATGGGGTAGATAGGGTAATTGGGCCTACATTGGTCCCCTCGTATATTATTTGTTTATTCTATAGTATACCAATATAAGCTATTTGAACTTGAAATTAGTAAAAGTTGTATATATCATGTATGTATTTTTAATAAGATAGCTATTTATATTATTTGCTACTCAGTTAGCTTACATTAAGTTTTATAGGAAAATAATCACTATGTACAATATCTATCAGTTATTGCAGCTTGACTTTCCTGATTATACCACGTTAAGGTCTGTTCTGTGTTTTGACTTTCGCTGTAATTTTTGCTCTGGTGACGTGCCACCTGAACTTACACCTCGGGCAGTGGCTCTAGTGTGTATGGTGCCCTGTGCAAACTCCCCTTCAGTGTCCTGAAAAAAACTTGCCGTAACTTTGTTAAGTTATGATATTAAATGCTGGATATAAATTCAATGAGCAACAGGACATTACTCATTCCAAATAGTCAAGACTAAACCATTTCCCCTCAGGAGTGTGTAGACTGGTTATATATTATTATATATTTGGACAAATTCACACAGAACAGAAGAATGAATATGCCTGTGAAACTGTACATTACATTATATATTCATAGTATTATGAATGATCTGTGGTTTATTCAGTGGTGTTTTGTAGTGTGAGTGATTTTACTCGGTGCTTTAATGTATAAAGGTAGATGTGTGCTTTTTTTCCTTCTCCCCTGCAGTGACCTGAGGTGATATCCAATTGCCCCCTCCCTCCCCATCTCATACTGTACTTCTGAGTGAGAGACCTTCCTAGTACCTTGGCTTGCTCTCAAACTAGAATCAGGGCAATTACGAGGTTAATTAACCCACACTGTGACATGAACAATGCAACATACACAAATATTATCATTTTTAACTTTTCCTTTATTTTCCCCACATGCTCAGTGTGATGCTGCCCTGGGTTGTTAGTCTCGACCAATGAGAAGCACGTTCATTGCTCTGTGTTTTGCAAGAAGACATGACAGACAGACTGAGGGAGAGGAGAGGTTTCCTTCTGTCCACTGACAGCCTGTTTTAGTAGTCTAACCTGTGAATTTATCTCCCATAAATTTCAATGAGGCAGAACGGTGGCTTGATGGTTAGCACTGTCGCCTTGCACCAATGGGGTCCGGATTTGATTCCCTCCTTGGTCTGTGTGCATGAAGATTGTATGTTCTCCCTGTGCTTGGTGAGTTTTCTCCGGGTACCCCAGTTTCATCCCACAGCCCGAAGACATGCAGATTAGGCTTTGGTGTTCCCAAATTGCCCATAGTGAATGAATGAGTGTGTGATTTTGTGTATGTGTTTGCCCTGCAATTGGCACCCCATCCAGGGTGTGTGCCAAGTCTCCTGGGATAGGCTCCAGGCCCCCTATATAGAGGATAAGGCAATATAGACAATGAGTGAGGGAGGAAGATTTCACTGAACTAATCTTCCAAAATATGGAATAAATAATGTCTTTTAGTTTTAAAATAGGGTTGATTCTGTATTTTATGGAACATTTGGCAACTCTAGCCTCAGCCCTAGATCACACATAAAAGTCTGGTCTGTGCCAGAAAACCAACTAATTTTAAGGAGACTGCTTGTGTTAAGTTCACTTTCTAGTAATTTTTGATTTAGATAGGTCTCCATTGTAAATGAAAACATCTTTTTTATACTTTTTTATATAGGCCAAGCTTTTAACTAGCCAATTAGATTTTCCCCTTAATACGACTTCATATATAAAGATTTCCTTTCTTCAGCTTGTTGCTCAGCACTGCTGTTCTCTAGTGAAGCATGGCTCAACGGTAGCTCATAGATACTGAAATAGCATGTTCAGAAGAAGAGTGAAACTGAGGTATGCAAACTGCATTACATGAGGAGAATTTCAGCTGGAGCATTAATAGACACACTTTAGTGGACCCCTGAGACCTACAGTATGTTAACTTAAAGAAATGCTAAAATACATGGCCTTTAACCAGCGCTTGAACAAGAACAGTGGTCACATATTTAACCAAAATTATGTCAGGTTATGCCTGCCAAAAGCAGAGAAACTTGCTAAGAGACATTCCAAGAAGTATGTTATACCATATGCAGAGGTGGAACGAGTAATTTTGTACTCAAGTACAAGTACTGTTACTTCAGTGAAATTTTACTTAAGTA